>VXBC01006346.1:198485-224955 GCA_013399945.1 Ploceus nigricollis
GGTGGTCTCTTCGGCAGCGGCTGTTCTTCCCCAGCAGCAGCAGCAGCGGCGGCAGCAGCGGCAGCAGCAGCACAGGCAATGACTCTGCCGCATCCGAATCGCCTGGCCGGTGGCGCCGGCTCCGGAGACATCACCTTGCTCTGAAGTTGCCCACCTGGAGGAGGTAAATCGGAGCGGGGCTTTCGTCCAGAGGGGTCGGCGACGGCGGGGAAGAGGAGGGAGCGATCGCCTCCCCCATCCCCATACACTCTCGTCCTCCGGGAGGAAGCTAGTGTAGCAGAAGAACACGGCAGAAAGGAAAGACTTCTACTTCTTTCTTTTTTTTTTTAAATTTTTTTTTTATTTTTCCTTGCTTGAGGGACGTCCGTGCTTCTCGTCCGGCCCCCTTTTCCTCCTGGCTGGGGGCTTTGGTACTGTGGCCAGGTCTGCTTCCTACTCCCACCCCTGGTTTTAATGGCTGGATTGTGGCAGCAGCTCTCTGCTGCAGGTTGTTGAGGATCTGATGGGGACTCGCATCTCAGGAGCCGGAGGTGACTAAAGGTAACTAACCAGCGGATGGATGCTCACCAGCCTTTGCCTGGCCCTCAGTTGCTCCCTTGCCCGCTTGCGTTGGGCTGAAGGGTGCCGGCCGCCCTGGGCGCCCGCTTGGATTGAATTATGCTATAATAAGGGTAGTTTGTCTTCAGAGGGGCTGGATCCTCCAGGTAACGGGGGAGCTTCTCTCTGGGTCTGCATGCTGGGCGACAGGGAGACAAGGGGTGTGCATCTTGTTTGGAAATGCCTTGTAGGCTCCAGCCTGGTTTGGCTGTGGGCAGCTAGGGTGGCAAAGGCAGTGAGGAGATGGAGGGGACCTGGTAGGTTTTGTTCTTGCTGTCCCTTGTTTTTTTTCTGTGAAAGGCACCACGCTGGACCAGGGGGTTTGCTGGGGTTACACTGAGGAATTCGTGAGTTTCATTATGTTTCCTCAATCTCCCTCCTTCTCCCCCCCTTCCCCCGTCTTCATGCCGACTCCTTCGTGGATCTGCGTTGCTGTTTAATAGCTGAAGGGTGCCTCGAGAAGCGATTGCTTTCTTGGATATCAGGGGGCATGAGTGGGGGGGATGTTGCCGAATTGGGGGTGCATGTTGGGGGCTGCCTGTGCGTGGATGTGAGGGGTAGGGTAGGGGTCTGAATCCAGCAGCCCCGGGTTACAGGTAGACGCGAGGAGCTTCGCCTTCCCGTGCAGCCGGAGAGCGAAACGTTCGGTGTAGGTAGGGATGTGCAGAGCTCCCCACCTCCTGCCCGTGAGGCTGCGTTTGCTGGCTCTTATCAGTACAGGACTGGCGTTTGTTTTGGGCAAGGGCCGATATGTATAGCTGGAATTGTATTTTTAATGCTTATTTCCTTTTTACCCTTTGTTTATTTGCTCCCTTAATTATTTATTTGTGTTTCCCTTATAATCGTCTTTTGACCGCATAACTTGGAAGTACCGGTTGTAAGGCTGATGGCAGGGAGGAACCATCAGCCGGAGAGCAACCCTGTTTCCCAGTTTAAGGAGCCTACCTCCAGCTGGTGCCCGTTAGTGCTAATGAAGATGTAGCTACACTGCCCCAGAGATGTGCCCTGGGTATTTGGGGGATTGCCTTCAAGGACTGCGTTTGATCAGCAGCCTTGCATCCGGAGTTGTCCAGGGAAGTAACGCTGACCTCCAATACATTTAGTTGGGCTTTTTTCCTTACCCTTTTCCCTGTAGATAGGCAGATGTATAGTTTTGCTTGAGGGGTGGCGAGGTAGGAAAGGAGCCTCTCTTTCTCTCCCTTTCCTGATAGGCATGAGATTCTTCTCTGCGGTAGTTAAAACAACTCGTATTTTGGACAACAGCAGTGTATTGTTTCTGCTTGTCAACTGTGGAGTTCATTATCGTTTTAGCCAAAACAACCCATGTCTATTGTATTTACTTTCCTGTTTAGATCACTCCTTAGGAGTTACTGCCATTTCCACTCTCACAGTTCTGGTTCCAGGCAGCCAGCTGCTTAGAGGGAGGCTGAGATGCAAGGGAAAAGGCGAAAATGCCATCTGTTTCTTGATATAAGGCAGAGAGGTAGTCTGCCGACTGCAAATTCTCTCTGTATTATAGCACTCATTATTCCAGAGTGTAGGATCAAAATTTTCTAAGCTGACCAAAAAGAAATCTTCCCTGGAGTTGAAAAGAAATAAATTCCATTTTCATTGTGGAATGCTGCCTCTTAAGAGCACAGCCAATGCTGCCTGCTTGGTATTGAGTAGTAGCATGTGCTTTGTAGAGCTCATTTATCATCATTTCCAGGGGTTTGCAATATGAACAGGCTTCTACTGTGCATTCATTAGGAAGAATTCTTCCATGGAGCTTTTCATGGGAGTAAACCAGGTGTTACAGGTTAAAATGGGCTGCTGTCAAAAAGTCTGCAGTCGTCACTTTAGATCCATGCCAATGTTGGGTGACAAAGTTCAGGTTAGGGCTCCATGGTAAAGCTGTATATTTTTCCTAAAGATTAAACTGCTCTGAGGGAACAGGAATCAGTCCCCCTTGTTGTGGTCGAGGCTGCTCCGGTTCCTGCTCTTTAAGAGTACTTTGAGAGTAGTTTTTCCTTATTTAGGCTTGATTTACTATAAAGTGACTGCTGCCTTGTTACCTGCTAGCAAAAAATAAAGTGGATACAAATCCTCTGGTGTGTTTATTTCCAAAAGGACTGAAGTTTCTATAAAGCTAGTCTTCACCTGTGAGTTCCATATAATTTCTGTTATTGAATAAGTATGTATTTTCCCTTTTCTTCTTGGGGTGGTTAGAAGAAGATATGTTTAGTTTTGCATTGAATTCCAGAACAAGATAAATGACAGTGTTGATGGATGATAGTGAAAACACTGCGTGCTGCTTTCAGGGGCAGTGAGATTTTAACAGTATTTATTAACTTGAGGCTACCGAGTCCTCGTGGAGATGTTTTTGTGTGACAAAAGCGGGAGCCGGTATTTCAGTTTCTTGGTGCCCTCCGGAGATGAAGTAGTTTATGTCTCAGCCTAGGATACGTGAATTTGTCCCTGAACCCTGCCGGGCCCATCCCATCACCCCCTCCTTTGTTTGCTTGGCTATGCATCCCATAGTTTGGGATGGCGTGGGGACCATGTCCTTCCTCCCAGGGGTGATGTGGCAGAGGTGCTCAGCTTGCCTATCCAAGCACTGATTGCAGGAAAGGCTTTTTCCTCCTGAAGCAGAAAGCAGATTGCCCTGTGCCTGCTGGTGCAAACATGAAGCTGGTGCTCTTTGCTGGCTGGGAGGGAAGTGCAAGCAGGTTTGTAGGTGAAAATGCAGGCACGCACATCCAGCCAGCTGACTGATGAGCTGGGCGTCTCAGCCCAGCGTTGCAGGGCTGTTAGAAAAATAAATAAATTGATATTTAGAGGCAGGTAGAGCAAAAGATCAGCCAGGACTGAACAGGAATATGCATGACCTTTAGCTTTGGGCAGCACTCAGCTGGAGGGTCTGATGCTGCCGTCAGGGTTTTCACATTCAGAGCATGAGTGGATGCATCATCAACACATTTATTCATGCACACGGGGGAGGGAAGTCTTTGTAAATGAAGAAGTCCTAGGAATGGGTGATTTATTAATAATTTTAATACTAATAGTGTTGGGACTGGTGTGGATTGACTAGGAAGCAATTTAATGTGTGACACAGTATAAAGGATGGGTTAAAGATTGATGAAAGAGATGGAATTCAGGGAGCAAGAATGGATCAGGGAAAAGCTAAAGCATGGAGGATAGGCATAAGGATTTCTGTGCTTTAAGTAAGTAAGTTCCTTTTTTTTTTTTTTTTTTCTGTTGTAATTATATTACTTGGTGGTTGTGGAAACAGCCAAATGCTGCAATTGGAGTGATTTTGATAAAAATTTTTCTTCCCTAGAGACTTCTTGTACATCACAAGAGGTTTGTAAGAACAACTCAAAAATTAATTTTTTTTTGGAGTGGTGATCATCTGAGAGATAGACATCACAATATTGATGGGTTGCTGAGGACAATACTGAAACATCAGGACAGCCCTGCAAAATAAAGAAGGTTTTGTCTGCCCCTTCTGATGGGCTGCTTATTGGGGGAGGATGAACTGGTGAGCATCAACATTCTGGAGAGATGTTTATGGACACCCATTTCTTCCCTGCTGGTCCTTTTCTCATTCAATAGATGTCCTCCTGCTGGGATGGAAATATGAAAAATGCACCATGATGCCAAATTCTGAGTGTACATCCACACTTCAGTCTCTGCTATGTCTTCAGGCAGTGCTTTCAGTTGCAGGATGGAGAGCTGGAAATTGTCATTTGCAGGAGTTCAGTATGCACCGGTGTGTTTGTAGGAACGTACCTGTCCCCGTAAGGGGGTGTGACATGCTGGCCTCTGACTGCCTCATCTCCTGGGGTCATGCCTGCCTTGCCAAATGTTTGTCATGATCCTCACCAGCACTAAATGTGAGGCTCTTTAATCCCTGCTTGGGATGCATGTGAGTATGTCCTGTTTCTGTAGGTGTTGAGATGCTCCAGCACTCCCTGATCTCATCCCTAGTGCCCAGTGGCAGTGGAAGCTCCCAGAGTAGGCTGATGAAGTAGAAGGAGAACTTTGCTTTTAAGCATCTACTTTTAATTCTTGCCTACTTTAATGGCAAGGAAACCACCTCCTACTCAAATCTGTGATGTGGTTCTATCTAGGACGTTATCTCATTGCCTGTTTTTGGCCTCCAGGTTTGCAGTGTAATGCTTGCTTTACGTTCCTCACTAGATAATCTCTACAGTGCAGTCTGAAATTCCTGGCTGCAAGCTAAGTGTTCATTTTTAAGACAACTTCTCTAAAGACACCTTGGCACTACAGCTTTTACTTCAGCAGTCTTTTCAGAGAGCCTTCTGATTTTGCCTGTAAGGCAGATGCTTTTACCAGTCATTGCACCAAGCATCTGTAACTATAGCAAGGTAACTAGTCTTTTCAGGCAGTGGAAACGTCATTTTAATAGTGTTGTGGACCACAGCTTTACTTACTAAGTGGTGCTCAGTGCAGGATTTTTTCAGCCTGCCTGAAATCTGTGTTTTCCTGTGGCTGAGTCTTTTTTTCCCTCCCTTTTTGGACTTTTCATCTCTACTTCTTCAAGCCCACTCCCATCTGAGGGAGGTACTGCTGCATCTATGGGAGCTCCCACTGTAGTCAGTGGAGCACTTCTGTTGGCTTTCCTGTGAAGGGAAGATGCTCAAGAATCTCATGTGATATCTTCTGAAGAGAAGCTCCAGAATCTCAGATGCATTATCTTTTCAAAAACATTCCCCTGCTTCAGCATCAAGTTTCTAGTAATTGTTTTGTAACATCTTTGCTAGAGGTGGCATTTCAGGCCAAACAAAGCAATGAACACAGAGGAAGAGTAGAAATCTGTGTACATTTCTAAAATGTGTTTGCGAAAACAGTCCAGAATTAAAATCAAGACACTTTTGTTTGAGGCTTGACAGCTTTCAGTTTCAAGGGTCATGAAATAGACACCATTCTGAAGAAAGCAAAGAGGAGTTTGGCAGCTATCCCAGTTAGGCAATATGAAGTTGTAGATTTTGTATAAATGCCTAAGAATAATAAACCTTTACAGAGCATCCATTGGTGCTCACTCTGCCAGGATTTTTGAAAATTATTTTTTTAAAGCATGCTAGTCAACATGTGAGTAATTACACAGGAATTATTTCAGTGGCTACAAACCTAATGCTTCAGAGGCCTGTAGCACAACTCCGATTCATTACAGTGGGTACCTGTCAAGGAACAGCTTTGAAATATTATACACAGTGTTTTGAGTAGTTTGGATTATAGCTGTGCTACTATTAATTGTAAGAGCTTTACTGATTTGATTGCAGTCGCATTGATTTATATCAGGTAAAGTCATTGATTTTGAACTTTGGAACGGAGCTATGCGTTTCTAAAACTTAGAACAAGGTATCATAAATACAAAGGACCAACATGAGTGTTTTCTTACAGCAATGCAAAGTTAAAATGAAATGAAATAGGACTCTCTGTGCTTCTGTAGAAGTGATGCTTAAAATTTAGCTGTGAATTGCCCTATTGCGAAGTCCTGCTCAAAGGTGCCAGCATTGCACAGCGCTGTTCTGAAAGGAGGTCTAGTCTAAACCTGGCCCCTTTAGGTAAGACTCTTAGTGGTTTTACACCAAGGGCAAGTAATTAGTTCGTGAGAGTCACTGCACACAATATATATGAGTTTTTACAGTAAGTCCCTTTGCCACTCCCTAGAAACCAAGAATCTACTTACAGAGGTGAGGCCACTACATCAATGAACACCGTTTAAAGTTCGGGGAATAGGAACATTCTCACTAATGCAGTCTTAGAACATCTGTTTATCATGGGCAGGCACATATATAGACATATAAATACCATGATTTGGGGAACAGACCCAGTTCTGATTTTTTTGTCAAACCTGGGGAAATGAAAAAGAATTTGGCTTTAGGTGAAATCTGAGAATTGCAGCTATACCCAAAACATATGTACCCACATGTGTATGTCTGTGTGTGTGCATACACAGGTTTTATTTGTGAAATGATGGTGCTGATGCATAGAGTTGTTTGTTTTTTGGTTTCTTTTAATTGTCTTGCTGGAAACTCTCCCTATTTATTTTCTGGTTGTTTTCTGGTAGGTGCAGTAGTGGACGATAACTTGTGCATGGGCCTGCAGTTGTAAAATTTTAACTGAGTTGCTTGGTTAGTAGTCCAACACCAAAATAGAACAACCACATTTTTAGATGTGTTGAGCAACCACATGTTTTATCAGAGTCAGTTCTGGTCCTTCTTATTTGTTGTAGCAGGCTTTTTCCATTCTGAAGTTGCTGATCCCAAGCCTGCCTTGATGAGATTTTTTTTCCTTGCCCTCACAGTGAGGAAGAGAAGCTTCACTGTGTTGCAGAAGTGCTGTTTGCAGCATTCTTGAGAATGAGAACGTTTTCCTTCGAGCAAGGAGTAAGGGGCATGTTAGCTACAAGTATGCTGCCTAACTTTGGGCAGGCCTAGGTTAGATGGGGAGTTTAGCTCAGAAGAGCCCAGCACTGGGAGCTGCTGAGCTGGTTACTGGTTTTTTTACTGGTAAAGCTGGTGTGTTGTGTTGGAGGACACCAGGAGACAAGGGAGGCCCTAAGCAGAAGCAGTACCTCTGTTCTGTTTGATTGGTGGGTCTCTGTTTACGAGCCCTGCAGAGGTGCTGCCCTGCCTTGCTCTTCAGTGTGGCAAACCAAGCCTTGGCTTAAGCCTGTGAGAATAGGGGAGGGACTCAAGCCCAGTTTTTGATGTTCTGCATGGGTGGGTACCTTGAATACTCAAATGCATTCCAGTGACAGCTGACCCTGTAAGGACATTTTCAGTAGCTCTCTGGATTTTTTCTCTTTTTTTCCCCCCTTCCTTTTCCCCATAATTTTGTTTTATTTATTACTTTTATTTTTCTATTTTTCTGTTCCAAAGACTGCTGAAGGAAAGAAAAAAAAGCACCCTTTGTAGCTGTCTTTTTGAATACATCTCACTGATGGAGACAGTTGAGAATTTCAGGGATCATATTAACTCCTTTTCTTTTGCTTTGCCTTTGCATGTGTGTGTTACTGACTGAAACACTGTGATTTCAAAATGGTACATATTCTCACCACTTGCTTCAAAGGGCACAGGTTTTTGTTTGGTTGTTTTTGTTTCAGCAAGATGTATGTTGTGGGTTTTTTTACCCATATGCGCTGTGTAATGTGAATCCTTACTTACCACTTCTGTTGCTGTGTTCTTTTGCATTTTTGGTTTGGGTTTGTTTGTTTTGTTTTTTTTTAATGTCTCCTTCTTTTTTTTTCCCTGCATTTACAAAAGATTTTGGGATTCTATCCTGAATGGTTTTTTTATGTGGAGTCTATCTGGAGGTACACAGTACTGGTCTGTAATCCTGTAGCAGATGACTTATCTGGAGATCCAGAGAACAGCTGTTCCTGTTTCCAGCAGACCACAGATTTCTATATTGGACATTGTTTCTCAGCTAAAGCTTGTTGGAGCTGTATGTGTAATCTAAAATGTCATTCCTTTGGATTTTGGATATTGCAATCACAGGCTGTAATAGTTGGAGAATTTGATGTATCTATCCCACTTCCTTCCGAGGGAAATTATGATGTGACTACTGCACTTGCAATTCCCACAGCACAGACTTCTTCAAGAAAATGTCATTTTGGATTATCTTTAATGGATGCAGGTGTGTGGAATGTCTGTGTGTCTTTTTTATTTTTTTTTTTTAGAGGAAAGTAATGTTACAATTGCTGCTTTATTTGGTACAACTCCAAAATGACATATACCTCCTTGAATAAAATTCTCCCTGATAGGTATTTGAAATATAGCAATTACGCTGCATAGAGGGATAACTTGTGACCTTCTGACAAGGGATCCACAATTACAATCATAATGCACTTTATAGATCTCCTTAAGTGGGTCACCAATTTGCAATGAGTCTTTCTAAAGTCTGCGCGAGGCCTTTCAATTGCAGGAGAGGGGAGCCTTGTTCTGTACAGTATCACTCATATTCAAAAGGGAGGCTGAATTGGATTGGATAAGGTTGGAAGTGACCACACTGGGTCATCTGCTCCAACCTTCCTACTGATACAGGATCATCATAGAGCACATTGCACAGGTTTGCATCCAGACTGTCCTTGAATATCTCCAGTCAGGGAGACTCACAATCTTTTTTGGGCAATCCGTTCCAGTGCTCGGTCGCCCACACAGTAAAAAATCATCATGTTCAGGTGAAACTTCCTATGCCTCAGTTTCTGCCCATTGCCTCTTGTCCTTTTGCTTGGCACCAGCACGAAGAGCGAGGCTCCATCCTCTTGACACCTTCCTTCAGATACTCATAGACATTGATGAGATCCCTTCTCAGACATCTCTTCTCAAGGCTGAACAGGCCCGGCTCTCTTAGCCTGTTACTTTTATCTCAGTAACAGAAACAGAATCATGGAATCATAGAATGATTTGGGTTGGAAGGAACCTTAAAGATTGTCTTGTTCCAAACCCCTTCCATGGGCAGGGATACCTCCCAACTGGACCAGGTTGATCAATGCTTCATCCAGCCTGGCCTTGAACACTCATTGCCTGGGCATTTACAGCCTCTCCGGGCAACCGTGCCTGTGCCTCACCACCCTCACAGTGAAGAATTTCTTCCATAAATGCTCCAGTCCCTTAGTGCTCTAGACTCCTCATCATCTTTCTTGGCCTCCGCTGGACTACTCCAGGAGCTCCATGCCTCTTGTCCTGAGGAGCCCAGAACTGGACACAGTGTTCCAGGGGAGGCCTTACAAAGGCTGAGTAGAGGGGCAGGATCACCTCCCTTGACCTGCTGGCAGTGCTCTTCCTAACGAACCCCAGGATACCATCGGCCTGCTTGGCTACAAGACATGGACAACTCACTGGCTCATGGACAGCTTGTTGTCCACCAGGACCTCCAGGTCCTTCTCCATGGAGCTGCTTCCTGGCAGGTCAGCCCCAGCCTGTGCTGGTGTGTGCATTATGCTGCCCAAGATTTAAGACCCTGCATTTGCCTTTGCTGATTTTCAGATGATTTCTGCTGAAGGGCTGCAATCTCCCTGGGGAATTGGCCACTCCTCCCTGCCTTGTGTCATCACTGAACTTGCTGAGCAGGCATCTGCCCCTTTGTCCAAGTCACTGATTAACTGGGCCCAGTATTGAACTGTGGGGGACAGCACCAGCGACAGGCCTCCAGATGAACGCCGTTCAGCCAGTTCTCAATCCACCTCACTGTACCCTCATCCTTTCCACACTTGCTGAGCTTGCCTGTGAGGATGAGAGATAGTGTCTAAAGACTTGCTGAAGTCGAGGTAGACAATATCCACTGCATCAAGGGAATGATACCTATGTAAGTAACCTTGTTTTGGTGAGAAATACAGGCGCACATCACTGAGCAAATGAGGATATTCCCAACTGAGCAGCCCTGTGTTTGCAGTGGAGCTGAGACCTTGGGTGAAACTCAAGATGTTTGGTAGAAAGATGTTTGCCAATAGACTCAAGCAGTTGTTTATGCCAGCCTAACTAAGCTGCAATTTTCCTGTTCAAGGAGAGAATCTGGACCTCCACAGTGTCTGCAGGAATGTTTTTGACAGAGAGAATGTGATATGGTGTGGAATATATCTCAGAGCTGCCTCACTGTTTGTCTTAAGATTTGGCAGCAGCAGATGGGGGGTTGTCTTCTCCAATGCCTTTATGCTTGGTTGCTCCCTCATCCCGAGGAAGCAAAGGGCAGCCCAGCATAACCTATGAGCCAGGCTGTAAGGGTGAGGATGCCAGCTTTTGTTTGACCCTTTTCAAGCTGCAGGCTTGAGCACAGCAAGAGTCCACAGTTATCCCAAGTTCATGTAATTTGGGGGCAAAGCCTATTTCAGCAGTCGTCGTTGTGCTAAAGCTGATTACTTAAATTCATAAATAAGTAATTATTAGTAAACAGAGTAATAAATAAGTTAGTGAAGAATACCATTTAATCTGGTCTGTAGTAATACAGGTGTATTTTGCAGTAGTAGTAACATAATGCTGGATTTTTGAGCTAGTTCCTCTTACTGCTACAATAAAATAAAGGGCAAAGTGTATTTTGGCCTAGGGGTCCCAAGTCCACTCCCAGTTTCTTATTCAAAATAGGTCTGTGCTGTACTGCAGTAGGAGCTATAGTTAAACATCAAGCAGATAATCACATTTTGCTTTTTTTTTTCTCCTGTAAATTACTTTTCCTTTTATACCATAGACATTTGTGTGGATGATTGCTTGTTGACCACAGAGATGTGGTTTTTGTTTCTTTCATTTACGTCCTCTATTGAATTAGCAGAGTTATGCAGTTTTGTCTGTCGTACTTGGGTGGGGTGCTGCAGTGATTTAATTTAAAATGAAAGAGAGATGTCTTCATTGTAGGGAAAACCATGGCTAAGTGGTGAGAGTAAGCAGGTCTTCCATTACCAGAAGCCCTAATTAGAAGAAATCCCATGTACGGTTGACCTTGACTATTGAGACAACCCTCAAAGAAGAAAGAGCACTAAAAATTAGTATGCTGCCAGTGCTGCACTTTTATTATTTGATGTTATTAAGCAAACTTGGTGTGTATTTCTTTTTTGAAGCGTTTGATTAAATGTGTGATCTTATCTTGGTGAAATGGCTTGCTGGGCTGCAGACAGTGGTGTTCAGAAATGAAATTTGTTTAGAGCCTCTGAACAGACATTTATTCAATGAGACCTTTCTTGAATAATAGATGTGACAGTGAGACAGCTGTGCAACGTGTTCTGGGGGTTGGACTTCTTATTTTTTTGGTGTAGGGTTTTGCAGTGTGATTGGGGGGAGAAGATAACACAAGAGCACAGGTGTGAGAATAGGATGTAGGGAAATTATCATATGTTGCAGATTCAGGCCCTAGTTCTGCTGAGAATTATTTTCAGATCAAGATTTACATGCTTCAGGACTTCCCTGTTGGCATATAGTTTGGCATATCCAGTGATGCACGTATATATCTAGCTCTGTATCAATAATCTTATCCTTTAGCTAGAGCTCTTAGATGCTTAAATTTTGTAGAAGTAAAAGAAATCAAAACCCACAAACACAAATCCCCAAAAGGGATTTAACTCCTGTGGTCAGTGCTGATGTAGTTGATGGTAGCTGACTCCTGTCATCAGTGCTGATGCCCTTAAGCAGTCCTATGTTTTATGATAATTCCAAATCAGTGAGATGAAGGGAGACTTCACCACAGGGTGTTTAAGCTCTTGTATTGTGTCCAACAAGGAGAAGATGTGAAATGTGGGTAAATACTCTCATCTTACTTGTTTTTATCATCAGTGCGCTGGTTTTGGCTGGGCTAGAGTTAATTTTTTCACAGTAGTTGTTGTGGGGCTGTGTTTGGGATTTGTGCTGGAGACAGTGTCAATAATTCAGGGGTATTTTGGTCACTGCTGAACAGCTCTTGCACAGCATCAAGGCCTCTTCTGCCTCTCACCCCACCCCACCAGGGAGGAGGCTGGGGGTGCACAAGGAGCTGGGAGGGGAACACAGCCAGGACAGCTGATCCCAGCTGACCCAAGGGATATTTCAACCCATATGGCATCATGCTCAGCATTTAGAGCTGGGGGAAGATGAAGGAAGACATTTGGAGTGGTGGCTTTTTGTCTTCCCTGGTAACCCCTGCTTACCTGGGGTATGGCTGAACACCTGGCTGCCCATGGGAAGTGGTGGATAAATTCCTTGTTTTGCCCTGCTTGCCTGCACCTATTAAACTGCCCTTATCTCAGCCCATGAGTGTTCTCACTTTTAGTGTGATTCTCTCCCCCATTTGGTTGTGGGGAGCAAGTGAGCAGCTGTGCAGGGCTTGGTTGCCAGCTGGGGTTAAACCACGACAATTGAAAGCACAATGCTTTTTTATTGGGCACAGCTACTGTGGAACCCTTCACCAGGGGAAAAAATATTCCACAGGAGCTTTCAATCTGGAAACATTATTGGACGTACAGTGGTATGTATCTGTTTTTCCAACAAAACAGTCAACTTCACTGTTGTTTTCCATACAACTCACAGGATAAAAATTCATTGAATGTGTGAACTGCACAGGTTTTTCACGTGCTGACATACAGCTACATGACTTGCTTTTCCTAATATGAAGCTGAGAACATGAGTACCTGGAAGTATGTTATTTTAAACTTTCTTTTTCAGTAGTGGGCTGTGGTGATCTTTGAAGGTTGGATGTGTGAGTTTTCTGAGTGACTTAGTCTTCCCCTGCAAAAGAAGGCGGAATTCCACTTTTAAAGGAAAGGAGCCCCAGAGTGCCTGTGCTACAAAACTGTGTTTTGATCAATCCCCATCTGCCCCGCTGCTTCCCTGCATTGTACAGCAACTGTCTTTACATCAGGATAGATGTGATTAAGTGATTCCTCCTTCTAGAGGTAAGCTCAAAACCTTTCCTTACAGGAGTTGAGAGAAGATGTGAGCTCCATGACTTAATGGTATCTTGAGGTGCCAATAGGAGACCTCCAGTGTTTGATGCTCCAGCTGCTCACCTTCTCTGATCTTTGGTTAAGGGGATTGTTCTTCCTAGGAGCTGGACAGCTCTCAGGGCTTTCTAATAACTTATAATTATGCATATATTTTTTCTCTCCTAGTGCACAGCTAATCCCAACAGATGCCAAATGCAGATTTGTGAGGCTGGGTGTGAAGTACAGGAATTCATGTGTCTGTGAGCTCTGCATATTTTGCCTTGGTGTTTGCCTGAGCTTCAGGGATAATTTCTCCTTGCAAGGTGATTTGTGTATATGGTACACTGAGGAGGAATATGGCCTGTAAGCATGTAGCTGACCATCATATTTTAAGGGGCTCTTCCATGCATCAGCAGCTGGATATGAGTTGTCTTTTTAGCAGAGACTGCAAGCCCAGAGCCAAGGTCAAAGACCAGCAAACATGATCCATTTTGAGCATCCTAGATGGTGTCCCAGGGCTGGCTTGGTTCTGAGGGTGGTGAAACTGCCTGCCATGAAATCATCATCCTGGGATGGCGGCAGACAAAGAGGAAGGGTAAGGGCAAGGAGAGCTGGGTTTATAACCATTTTCCTGGTTGCACAAGGATGACAGGTGTTCTTGGCTCTGGTCAGAACTCAGTGAGGTACTCAGACAGGCCTTGTTTCATCTGGGTCCCTGTGTGGAAGCTAGGTTATAATCCAGCCTTAAAAAAAACCCAAACATTTTAAAATGGTCCTTTATGGAGATGAAATTTACATATGAAAGCACAGCCTGCTGGAAAAGTAATGGTCCCATTATGTTCTCCTTAAGCTAGAAGTCAGACAGGAAAAGGAAGATGGAAAATTCACTGGACTGAAGTCTACTTGACATCTGCTCTTCTATAGAGTTAACTTGGTCCAAGTAACTCCATATGTATCTGTTCCTGAGCTGAGTCTGATAATTTGTTTCTGAATTGGGAATGACATCTTGTTGTAATATTTAAAATTTTTGTTCTTTTTTTTTATGTAAGTGCTGCAGAGCTATATCATTTCCCCTAATTTTGAACTTTCAGTGGGACTTGAAAATGAGCCAAAGAATCCACCACTGATAAATTTCTCAGGTGGCTGTTTAAAAAAGGGGGGTGGCATTCTTTACTAGCATTTTGTTGCTCTTAAAGCTAAGCTGTTTTTTAAAATTAAAATAAAAATTGCTTGCCACATGTGCTGGGTGTGGTGGTTGGGTTGGTGTACATTGTGAAAGCACCGTTGATGATCCTGAGATGATCATCCTGAGAGATGTGGTGGCCCCTGGCAAAGGTGAATGGGAGCAGGAGGTATTTTATGGTCCCTTTTTCCTGTCTGGAAGTAACCTGTGCAGAACTTAAGGACATTGTACCATTTTGTTGAGGCTGAAGGTCCCAGATGTGCCAGCACTCTTGGTGGCAGAACCCAATGCTAGGCAAATCGCACAAGGGAAGTTCCTCCTTAGAGCTCAAGGGAACCCCCTTTGCCAGATGTTACAAAACCTATGGGAAGGGGATAGTGCCCATGTTGGAGGCAGCACAAGGTGTCCAGCTGCAGTGCATACTAATTATTGCACTTGGTGATGTTTCTTGCTTTCTACTCCTGCTGAATTTTTGCCTAATTTTGCCTAACACGGCTAATTTGTGTTAGGGAGTAAGGGACCAATGACAGCCCTACAGTTAAACTTGTGTGTGTATGCAGTAATAACGTTCAAAGGTCGCTGTGTAATTATTTTAGGTTTCCAGCCTCCTTGCTAATTTTCTGTTGATTGAGGGAGAAAGGAGGATCCTTTTGTGTCCTGACAATGTGTCTTCCCTTCCAGCAAAGCAGGGGCTGATTCCTGGCTACTCCAGTTTTTTCCTAGCTGGATGCCGACTCCATTTTCTTTAGTTTCTTCGCTTTCCTTTCCAGACTCATTATGTCAGGCATCCAGGGTATGTAAAGATGATCAGTGTGTATCTGCTGGTGCTGTTGTAACATGGAGCAATTATTTAAATTAATCAAGAGGACATCGTTCATGAGCAGGATGGGATAAAATAATGGCAGGAGCAATGCTTTGTTTAATGCAGGTCTGTGGTCTCAGTATCAAGATTTCAGCTGCTGGCAAGACACTTCATCATCTGGGAAGACCTGCTGGGAGCCACAAATAAATCACATTGTGAAATCTTGATGTAGCCTTGCAATGTTTGCCCTTTGGTGTTCAGCTCTAGGTGCTGGTGTCACATCATGACAAAAATGGTATCAGCATGTGCCGATGGAGGAGGATGAGCAGGCAGCATTGTGGTTGCCTCCATTTTCTGGGTGCAGTGAAGAGATTATGATGAGATGGATGGGGCCTTTTCATTCTCCTTCCCTTTTGAGTTTTACCACCATCTTGCTGATGAGTTCTCATCTTATTTACATTTTAGGATATCAGACCAATGAAAAATGTGTTTCCTGTTTTTTTGTATTGGTATGATTTTGTTGTGCTTGTCTCTGTGCTGTTCTTGTCAGGTAAGGGTATGGTAAAGAAACAGTTTCTGTTTTTAAACTGACAAGAAGCTGTCTTTCCCTTATTAATTTGGCTTTGGCCAGTGCACTGAAATCTTCAGAGGGATATGGAAATGTCCCTTAGTTTGCATGCTTGGATGAAGGCCAGATGAAGTTTTCTTGTGTGGGCTTGCTTTGTTTGTTTTCCTCAAAAACTCTGTGTTGGTTCAGGCCAATTGCTGCTGATACAGTCTTTGGGTATAGTGTTTGTAGCTAATTAAAAATAGCCTCTAATTGAGAGCTGAATGTTGTGGACTTGAATTTTTCTGCACATTAGTCATGTAAGAGGTTGCCTGGGAAAGTAAAGGGTGAATCAGCTTGAAGAGGCTTGCAAATATCTGCTTCATTCAACGTGGAGGCACATTTGAAAAGTAATCTAGTGGTGACTCGTAGTATTGCTAAAATATGGGGGAAATTAAACTTTCATTTAAAAGTACAGTGTCTTGTCACTTTATTTTACTGACACCTGATAACTTAGAGGTTATTATGCACCTCTTATGTATTGTATGTATATTATAATGTTATGATTAACAGGACTGTTCCCTGCAGGACCAGGCAGCAGAAGAATTGAGTTCAGTTGCACAAGTGTGACAGGGTATAATCCCCTTGTGCCCCATGATTCATCTGCTGAACTTCCTTCAGTCTACATGCTGACCTTTATCGTTTCATGTCTTTTCACTTTGGGCAGCTCTGAGTATGTCACTGATTAAAAATGATATTTGAACACTCCAGTGGGAAGTTGCAAGTATACAGCAACTTCTCCAAAATCACGATGTGCTAAAGGCTTTGGAACTTTGGAGATAATCAGAAGTTGTTGCTGTTCCAGAAATAATACTTGTTATACTTAAGATATTAAATTAGTAAAGATAAATTTTTTTTTTAATTATTGCTTTATGCAGAAATAGTGGTTGGTGCTTGGATCCTGCCTTTGTATATTTTTATAATGACAAATGCTTAGCTTTTCCTTGCAACTAATCTTGTCTCCAAATTTCTTGAGCTTCTGCTGGCTGCTTTTTGATGAGTATGGCACTCCTGCAACTTTGCCTTTTTCTCTTCCTGAACAAAATTATTTGAGCTGGTCAAGTATCTAGAAAAAGGTCCCAGTGAACAGCCTGCCTTTCTCTCGTGGTGTCTGCCCAGAGACTGAGTTGGGCTGAGCTGTAGCTGGGGAGCATCCACAGGGACATGTTTGGTGGTTGGTCAGCTGGTCACTGCTGTAGGCAGTGAATAAGTCTGGTGTGGTTAACTGGCTCATTAGTGAGCTTTTATTGCAGTGCTGAAGTGTGGTGGACAGGAAGCAGGCATTGTTCCGGCTTGTTTGAGTAGCTAATTGGTATTTGTATAATTTTATTCTTTTATTCTGCATCCCACTTTTGCCATGGGATCAGTGTGTCTGGCTTTTGTGGTCTTTTGTTTTGATTTTGTGGTGTTTTTTTGGGATGGGCTTTTGTGTGGGTTTGTTTGTTTGTTTGGGATTGTTTTTTGTGAATTTTTTGTTGGTTTTTGTTCTGTTTTTTAAAAGCAGAAAGATGAGGTAGGTTTTGTTTATCTAGTCTGAGATGTCTGTATGAAAGCTAATCATTTAAACTGACCTTCTGTCTAATGGAAAGAGGCAGGCACTTTTGAGACATGATTCTTTTCCTTCTCATGTAGACCTTTAAAATATGTCAGATGAATCGCATCCTAAAAAGATTATTTCTCTTCACTGACTGTAAAGGAAGCCTAAGGTGCCAAACTCAGATAGAGACATTTACATTGCAGATACCTTAAGATGGAGAAGGTGAATCCCACCCCAGGAAATTACTCTCCTTGGCTTGCAGTGCATCTCCAATTCAAATGTGAATCTGTGTGATAAGCTGGTACCTGGCACAGCAAAGCTGATCCATCAGGAAGTGCATGGAGAGGAATTGAAATGGTCCCTGATCTTCACAGAGCTTGTGCCCAGGAGGAGCTCTCACTTCAGCTGGTGTAAGACATGTGCCTTAAATATCACAAAAATAAATGCAAGTGTGGTGGCACATGAGTGATTCCTCCTGTTAGCTCCTGTGCAGTCCTGTGTGTTATGAGTGGGACTCCCAGCATGAGCTTTTGCACCTCCATGACTTTTTTCCTTGAGAGCATGGAGAACCTGCAAACCTGAGCAATTACACCTCTGCTCTCCCTTTTTCTTTCAAGGGCTGCAAATGTAAAAGTCTGAAAAGGCAGATGCTGGGAGATGTGTCTGCCTTGTGTGAGAAGGCATCCCTTGGGTAGGTGCCCTGGGATGCTGAGCCACTGGGTGGGAGAGGAGCTTCCCAGATTGCAGGTCTAAGCTTCTGATTCCTGGCAAATTAATGATTTATCTAACAAAGCTATGTCCTATGAATAAAGTATATGTAAATCCTGCTAGTCTCTTGAAAAACTCAGAAAAAAAGAAAAAAAAAGGTTTTTTTTTTTCCCCTACCTTCCTTTCTTGATTCCCTGAGAACTGCAGTTTGGACAGATGTTCCAGTGCAAGTTTTGACTGCTTCCCCTCCACCCCCAAATCAACCCTCTTCATTTCCCATCTGTTTCTGTGGCTGTATGGGCAACCAAGCTGGGAAATGAAGCTCTAAGTTTAAAATCTCTGTTGAATTTGTAATCTTGCTAGGCTGTTTTCACCTGGGATCAGCTTCCTGGCTGGTTTACAGCTGATTTTTTATGTGGCTGCGTAGTAGTAGCACAAGCTATGGGACAGGGCAGAGCTGCTCAAAGTGTGTGTGATGTTTGCTCTGCAGTGCTGGAATCTCTCTCAACCTTCCTGTTTCCAGTCTTAGGTGGTCTGAAGGTCAGTCCCCAGTGTGTTGGTTAAATCTCCTGCCCTAGGGTACACTGAGCATGGCATATATGTATTTCACAGGAGTATGTGTGAGTAGGAATGTGTGCATACATATACATGCATGTGTACTTAATGCCTTCTTTGCCCCAGTCTTCAGTATCAGGGCCAGTTGTCCTCAGGATAGCCAGCTCTCAGAGCTGAAGTTGGTGATGGGGAGATGAGGGAAGTCCCCATAATCCATGAGGAAATCATCAGTGGCCTGCTCTGCCAGTTAGGCACTCACAAGTCTGTGGGCCCTGATGGGATCCACTTTCAGGTGTTCAGGAGGTGTCTGGATCTGCTGCTGGGTGATGATTTAGTGGTTTAGGAGTTACAGTGGCAGTGCTGGGTGGATGGTTGGACTTGATGATCTTAAAGGTCTCTTCCAACCTTGATGATACTGTGATTCTCTACATGTGTCTGTGGTATGGTAACTTGCTTAGCAAGGTGTGTTCTATTCTCTTTCTTCCTGCTGTTTCTAGTATAGTCCAGTGAAAACTAACAGAATTGAACCTCATCATAATGCAAATTAATTTTAAAACTTGTACAGAACTTTAGAGAAAGAAGGGTGCAAGAGCAAACTGCATCTTGCATCTCCAAAGCAGAGCTATATATGCATGGCACATGCCTGAATCCATCAATATTGCAAATACGTAGCACTAAATTCACTCACCCTGTTACTAATTACTTGGTGCTGGTTTCTTCTCCGCACTGTTGGTTTTAATTTTTTAAGTAGGTGACTGAATCCTTTAACAGTCCTGACTTTTGAACTGGATGGAGATGGGGATTCTAGGAACGTACAGTAGCAGTCTCACACTGGTGGCTGAGTTTTTTGTATTTTTTTTAGCAGCTGGTAAAGTTCTGTGGTGCCATTGGATGATTTTGCCCTCATTAGAGGACCAGGGGAAGATTTCTTTTTTCTTTAGTCTTGGTGGAAAATGGCATATGTTGCTTTTTCTGAGGAGATCTGATCGAAGTATTTAAATACAGAATAACAACTACTGATGCAGCATTTAAAAATTCTGTTGTTCTGAGTAAGTTTTAATGAACAATGAAAACAAAGCAGATGTTGCTGAGTGTTTACTTCAGTATAGCTTAAAAATAATTTGTGCTTTATGGTAATAATTGTCAGATCTAATTAAAAAAATGGAGGAAAGCAATATGGAGTTAGATCCAATGAATGATTTTGTATGACTTGTTCTCTCAAAAAAAATGAAATAGATAATATTGCTTGTAAGTTTTAGCCACTTCAGCTGGAAATAAACAATTCTGATTGAGGGGATTGAGAAGGTTCAGGGTTACTTGGCAGCCCTTGATCTTGGTTCTTTCACCTCAAGTCACTGATTATGAAGTATATTCGTGCCTTCCATAGTCTCTAAAACTGTGTGTGTTTCATGACAGTTTTTTATGTTGTTTGTGTGTCTGTTTACAGCATAGTCCTGTTATTTTGCTCCAGTTGCTGGAGATTTATCAGTGCATCAAACACCTGTACTTATTTTCAAATCAGCATTGTACCCTAACTCCAGTGGCCAAGTGAAGTGCTTTTGCACAGACCTCTTCCCCAAATTTTTTTGAGGTCACAGAGACATGTGTGTTCATCTTGAATAAAATTAATTAGCATTAAAAAAAACTTGGAGCAGTTCGAAGGCTATAGATCTGTAAAGCTCCTAAGTTTGAGTTCAAAATCTCTGTTACTCTCTCAGGCACCACTTGCTGACAGAGCCAGGGTTCAAGGGATTTCAACATGATACTTAATTTTATCTCGGTTGCATCTGATTTTCAGTGATTTTCCTAATATCTGTGAATTTGAACTCTGAACAAATCTTTTTACTGGAGAATGCTGCATTTCTGGTTAGAGCTTGTCATACACTAGAGGCTCTGCTCAGTGCAACTTAGCATCTGCCTCTGTAAGAATTGATTGAGCCTGAATGGCATTGAGATGTTGCATTATGAGCAGCCTTTCCTACTGAAGGACACACTTGAATAGACAAGTCCAAGCACCGACTCCTTTCTGAATACTATTTTGTATTTCTGCAAATCTGCTCGTCTCTTGTTGTGAAAACCTCAAATATTATTTTAATGTAGGCTTGCGTTCCCACTGGTTTTACAGCAGCTGTAAATATAAACTGCTCATGAAGCTGCTCAGGCTTCTGTAGTGCCATGTTAGGTGGGAGGTTTTTATTGTTACATCTTTAAAGATTGTCTTTTGTTTGTTTGTTTTTTAAAGCATGTAAGTTTGAAGCTCTATGAGTAAAAATGGGCCATGGGGATTGATGGGCATAATGTATGTGAAAGGCAGTTTAGCAAAGAAGCAGCTTGTTTACAGAACAATGAAAAGTTACAGCACGCACTTCAGTAGCTGTATCTGCACTTCAGTAGTTGTATCTTGGCAAGATATCAGTTTTGATTTCTATGTCGGTAAACCAATATTTAGATAGCTTTTTCTACAGGTGGCTTTTTTAAAGCTGAAATCCTGAGAATGTGCAGTGTCTAAGATTCATCCTGCTTGAATGCATTGAATGTTTTTAATATTTGGCTTTTATAGCCACAACTGCTGTTCTTGTGAATGGTTTTTAGCAGTGTTCAGGAATGGCATGTATGCTTACTGTTTCCTTGCACTAATTTATTTTTATATTTTCACTCCTTTGTTTAAAAACACAATCTTTAAAAGGGGTATGATAATTACCAGTTATTAACCTTCATTTGCCATTAGTTGTGTTGAAAGCTGGCATCAAAAATGCTGTGAGTGTTTTAATTAGGTCATTAGATTCTATGTGATTTAGTGATAGCCCAGGGAGAAATGGTAACAGGAAGAGGTGTAAACGGGCAGAGCCTTAATTCAACAAAGCTTTTATACAGATGCACTAGCAGGGCTTAAATCCTCCCTTGTAGCTGAGCAGTGGCTTTCAGGGGTTTGAGCCTAAAACCAGATTTTCACCTCAGATGGGCAGGGCTCAGCATCTTGGCAGAAGTTGCTGGTGCTGTGCCCCTGGTGAAGTTGCTCAATTTTGGCTCCCTGGGTACCATTTCTGTGTTAGCTGGATGTGGTACGACACGTTGGGAACATCTGCCTCAGAACTTCCCCTCTACTGTGATGTCTTCTTTGGGAGTGTTGTTAGTCTGTGGGGAGGAAAAAAAAAGAAAACGCAAAATAAAAAAAGGAGTCAGTATTAAATTAGTACATTTACCTCAAACTGGAAAATGACATCTTGTTTCTTGTTTGCTGCCCTGAGCTCCAATGGGTGCTTTTCACTGTGGCAGCATAAATGTGTGTATTTTTATCAATTATAATTTTTTGTGCTTGGGGATAAAAATGTTTCCTGAAGGGCCCATTGCCTGCCTGGATTTTTGTCTTCCCAGTAAATGGCTTATAGCAGGAAATACTGGGTTGATTTCAGAAGTCAAAAATATTTGACATTTAATTAGGGGAATGTTTTTTTGGCCTACTTTACTAAAAAGGGGAAAAATCCAACATAGTAATTTTGAAGAGATGTTTAGTAGCCACAAGCTGTCATATCCTCTGCAATCAGATTCTATCCTCTTTTTTTCTTAGAGCACGATCAATAAGATTAATATTTTATCACATATTCCCCTCCTGTCTTTAAAAAGTGATTTGCCAGGAGAGAAAGCTTATTTAATGGTTGTGCAGGTCAGTGTCCTCTATGCCATGCCCTGGTAACTTTTGAACTTGCTGCTGAATTTGATTACCAGAGGAGGAGAGATCTCAAATTATTTTCTTTGAATTCTGTGCAGGCTGGTTCCAGGCTTTTCATAACCTCAGGTTTTGTTTGCTTTTTACAAGTGCAGACTAGTGAGACCTGAACCTCAAATGATGTATTGAGACCATGCTTATAGCACCTTCAGTGGGGCTGCACTCTATTTATACCATCTGCAGCCTGGCTTTAATTGATGGGGTTTTGTACCATTTTAGGTGAACATAAATTATATGAACACTTTACAGTCCAAAGTCATAAAAAATCTGAATTGTTACCCTTTCTTTCTAATCGTATCACAAGGCAGATTCCCAAGTAAAGTATGCACATAAACTTTTAGCCCGTTGAAATATGCATATATAATTTAATTTGCATACATTAAATTCTTAGTTTCATTAATGATTTAAGATTCTATTGCAGTCGGAAGTCTCTGTCACATTTTTTCTTGATTGAATTGCCTATTCTATTCAAATAAGACTTGGTAATATTGCATGTGCATTACGGAGTGATATTGGTAACTTTGTTAGACCTTTTATCAATGTGATTAATTTATAACTGGCTGCAGTGTATTATTAGCTAAAGATAGATTACAGTGTAAGACTTCACCAGAGTGGAAATTTTAAAATGCAGATAAGATGGCAATTGCAGGGCATGTAGCTGAGAAGGGAGGAAACCATGGCATCTTACAAAAGAGCATTTTCATATTAACATTGTTGAAAAGGCAGTAAACCTGATTTCTGGTTTCCTTATAAAAACAAATATTAACTTGCATAAAAAATTTAAAGACCTTTTTTTTTTCTATTGAGTTCCAGCAAAATAAATGCAGCCTATTTTAAATAAATTTTGAGCAGCAGCATGCTAAATGAATGAAAAACCTTATTTTTCTTCTTGCCCAGTGCTGCCTTGGAAGCTGCTGTTGCTCTGTGGGCTTCTTCCTTTACTGGAATTTTTTCTTTCTTTTGGAGGGTTACAGGAGTATTGCCCCACTAAGACAAGGTAATTTTTTTGGTTTATTTTGAGGTGACTTCTTGTTCTTCTTTACCAATAGGCATCCTTTTGACACTTAATAAACATGGTTTTTAAAAGATTGTTCTGTAGGAAACTGCTGTTGTTGGGATGCCATTGCGTTGCACCGTCTCTTCATCTCTTTAAAACATCCATTTTTTCTGGTTTCCTTGGAAATTGGAGTAGTGTGACTGTTTCTAATGTCCCCATAATCTGAACTCTGAGCAGAGCTACTTTGTCTGTAGAGCACCTGTACCATGGTTTCTAAGCACTAAAGAAATTAATCATAGAAGCAGCCAGCAAGCAGGGTCTGGAAAGGAGCAGCTCAGTTCATGGAGAGAGTGAAGATACCGTGCAGGAGGGCTCTTCCAGGGGGAATGGATGGACATCCCTTAAAGTAAAAAAACAAGGACTGAGGACAAGATATAAAGCAGCAGGGTTTGAGGTAGGAATGGCTGAATTAAAGAGCCCTATGTTTTAGGTCCAGGCATGTGTAGACTTTTTGGTGCAGTTTTATGATCTCGGTGTTTATTGCATGGGATGGATGCATCCTGCTTTTTATCCTTTTTCCTTGCCTACTGTGTGTGCTGAAATGGGAAGCAAATCTGGAGTGTCCTGTCCATGACATTGTTAGTGAGTGTGTTAATGGGTTGTAGCTGTCCATGACAGCCCTGATCCTGTAGGTCCATGTGTTAGCTGTAGGGGAGAATGGTCCCATGAAGCTTAAGTGGGACTTCTTAGGTATTTGAATGTACACATGTAGATATTTGTGCTTGCCTTGGTTTGACTGTGGATGTTGGTATGGGCTGGTCTTGGGTTTCTGAGGTGCTCTGGTTGCAGAGAAGGGAGGATTAAAGGTGGTGTAAGAAAGAAGGTAGTTACTGAGAACAAAAAAATCACACAGTGCTGAAAGTTTTCCTTTTCACCGAACATTAGATGTTCCCAAAGAATGTACTGACACTTGCTCTTGAGTACTCCCAGTTTGCACTTTGATATTAATTGAACCAAGGTCTAAAATTCCTGCTTTGTTGATTGATTTTTTTTTTTAAATTTTAAACTGATTAATGTTTTCATTTGAATAGCACTGCTGACTCTGCAGAAGATGTGATCTTTTAATTAGCAGATGTCAGGATTAGCATTAGTGTTGAGCTGTAATTAGCATTTGTACGCATAGTAAAAGACCCAGGCTCAGTTTGGCAGCAAGGAGAATGAAATTATAGGTAGTGGTGTAACTTGGCACTTGCCTGCATATCTGTAATGGTTTTTTTTGGAAAAGTGAAACCCACAAGTATCATGATCAAAGTATGAAGTCTAGCGAATTAATTGCTGATAAAAAAAAATACATATAAATTATTGGTATCGTTCTGTTAGCTAAATCATAAGTTTTGTTGGCCTAACAGAATTTAATATATCTAATTGTCACACACTGATGCTCTTAAATTGAAGGCTGCAAAGTGCTAATAGTTTCTTGGCTAGACTGCAGCAGCAGCAGTGTGTGTGGACATGGATGTCTCTGGGAATGATATTTGGAGCAGAAGAGATCTAACTGAAGCAGGTGCCATTTGGGGCTCTTAGAGACTCACTTCAGCTTAATTTAAAGAACAAAGGTACATTGCCTTTATGCCTGTTTGCAGAAGTGAGGGTTTATGTTGGAGGAGTTGTATGTGAATGTAGGAGGAAGCCAGACAGTGAGTTTATCACAAGTCAGAAGGACCCAGGTTCAGGAAGTAATGTAGTCTGGATGTCTCCTGGGAATGAGACCTTTCCCTTCCTGCTGATGAAAAACAAGCATGACTCCAAGTTAGTGGAAAGAGAGCATCACTGGCTAATAAGGGACTTAAAAGCTGGTTGTTGATGATTGTGGGGAAATCTATTCAGTAGCATTTCCCATGCAAAGGGAAAAAAAAAATCCTTTTTAATCCTGCTAAGGTAATTGAAGACAATGATGATTTCTGTGACTGTTAGTCAAACAAGTAGACAAAAATCAGTAGTTCTGCTTTTTGGTACATCAAAGGAAAGTAAAAGCTACCTAATTATAGGTATTACAGGAATGGAGGTTGAGAGTTTGCAGGTCAGTGGTGCTTGGGGGGAAAAAGGGAGCCTTCTGTAAAGCACATCTGTAATAATGGTCATAATGTTATGATATAGAATGAGTTTGCAGTGCTCCCATGGCTGGGTAGGAGAGCAGGATTCTATTCCTGCCTTATGTGTGTGCGTCACTCTTCCTGGTTTTGGTCTCCTTATTGCATCTAAACCCCAGTAAAATGCATTAAATGATTGTGACGACCTTTGTCAAGGTGCTCTGAAATTCACCTCTGACAAGTGCTGTTTTAGGATGATGAGTTATTTTTGCTTGCCACTTTCTTGTGGTTTTAAACTCTATTGGAGTTTAAAAAGACAAAGACAAATGTTATGCAAGTTAAACTATGGAATGATGCTTTAAAAATGAAAATCTTTTGACAGGAAACATAGAAATGAGCCTTGAATCCATATTTTAGTATTTTTTTCTGTCCCACTTTACAGCTGAATATTTACAGGTAACAAAAAATTCAAATGCTTAAAGCAGATGACAGGCTGCTCCCCTCTTGCCTTTCCACCAGGGAGAAGCAAGAAGGATTTTGCTGTTGTCTTGCATGTATAAATAATGCTTATAAGCATAACCACCCCCCACAAACAAACCTTCTCTTGCTTCCAAGCCCCTGCTTGGATCTCTTGTTTTCTCTTGAAACAGCCATGAAGGATCCTAGACACTTAACATATGCTGGTTTGTGTTGGTTGGTATGGTTGCATTTGAACTTCCCTCCAGTGCTTTATTTCTGAAAGGAAAAATAAATGCCATAAAAAAAATGAAGGTTTTTCAAGGTGTTGAGTTTTTGAGGGAAGAGCCTGGTGCGTACGTGGCAGTGTAAACCTGCAATGATCATTCCATAAAATAGCATTAAGAGCAGTGGTGTGTCTGATTTGTTAGATGGAGAGGTGGCACATCTCACCTTCCTGCTGAATAAATACAGCTCATAGCAGAGGGTAATACTGTCATCATAACATAATTGAAATTATATTATTCCAATGTACAATTCAATAAAACTAACCACAGTAGTGGTGTTATCGATTTAAACTCAGTTAAAAGCAGTTCACATATTCAGTTCAAAATATTTCTGATGAATATCAGCCCTGGTAATATGATTTCCTTCATTCAGTAGCAGAAGTTTTTATCAGCCTGAAATACCAGATAAAATATTAAGAAACAATTTGATTTTTGCACCATTGGCCTAAACAAACTGACTCCTTAACAGTGAGAGCTCCTAATTTTTTTTCAGTCTCTGCATTTCTGATACATCCTCAGCTTTTAATGTG
>VXBC01006346.1:225634-322142 GCA_013399945.1 Ploceus nigricollis
AAAAAAAATCTTCATCAAAAGGATATTAAAGCACTGGAATATGCTGCCCTGAGAAGTAGTGGAGTCACCATTCTTGGAAGTATTTAGAAGATGTCTAGTTGTGCTAGGAACATGGTTTGGTAGTGGATTTAGCAGTGCTGGGTTGAAGTTGATCTCAGAGATCTTTTCCAACCTAAGTAATTCTGTGGTTCTAAGAGGTCACTGAAATATAAGGATGAAAGAGCATAGATGATTTCATGGGAGGGGAGATGAAAATACATAGGAGTGGCATTTGCTTCTTGCTTGTGACAGGATCAGTACTTCAGTCCTGAGGCCAACATTGCTCTTCTTTTTCCTTCCTGTTCTCTTCTTCTGTTCCTTCCTGTTTTAAATCCACTTTTAAGAGGGCCTTAACAATGGTTAATACTTTTAGAATTTAGATCTTGGCGTAAGTGTACTAGTTTGTTAGTTGTCTCTGGCTTTACGGTCACAATAGCTATCAACTGTGTGCTATCACTTCTTTTCCTATGGCAGCAAGAAGGTCTTTCAAAAAAATCTGTAAGATTGTTTCTCCCCCCTGGCTTTCAAGAGTTGTGTTCAGCTCTTTCCATTTTATATGTAACTTCTGCCAAAAAATATTGACTTGTGTACACTCCTTTTGTGCCTACTTGCTCAATGTACAGTACTTGTTCTGTGCTTGCACACATCTCCCTGGTTTGTGGCAAGTGTGGTAGGAGCAAGCCAGCTGTATGGAACCTGCTGAGCTGACCTCAGGTCCTTGCTTAGTCTGAGACTGCTTTGTCACTCTGAACCTGAGATGTAAGACATATTTCATGTTGCTTCTAAATGTGATGGCAAGGAAGTCATTGATAGCTGAAAGCACGTGACAAAACCTTTACAACATTTTAGTTGGAGTCCTTGCATTTCACTAAACTTAACTTTTCCTGTTTGGTGTGTTCATAGAGATGCAAACCAGTTTGTTCTATCAGCACCACATTTAATTTATTTCAGAGTGAGAAAAAAAGTAAAGCTGGAGCTCACAGTGAATGTTACTCCTGCTTGCAATGTCCTGAATACTTCAATTTATTGCCCCATTCCAATTAAAAGGAAGGTTGTGTGTGTAAACAAAGAAGTGGGCAGTGTCTGCACTTGCTCGTGTTGTTCATTAGGCTACACCTAATTTTCTTTTACCTGTCATTGCTTGGATTGATGGTTCCCCACCTGCACCCACACAGCTGCTGCCCCACCTCCTTTGCTCTGTGTAGATCAGACAATACTGGAAGTGGTTTGGGGGAGAAGAACTCCAACAATGAGATAAAGGGTTGTCCTGGAAATGGATCTTTGCTGGTGATTTGAAGAGGTTCAAGCCCAGAGTCAATATTCATAACTCATCTGGTCACAGATACAGGTAACCTACAGTTAGGAGTGTAAGCTTGAGTTTGTTGTGTAATAATATTTTTGGTAAGGCCAGAATTTCCAACTTTATACATGGTATTAGAGGTCGTTACATTTTTTTTTTCACTTGACAACTGTTAAAAAAATTAGTAGGAAATTTTTGTGGTGCCCATTCAGGCAAATTAAGCACACATTTGTGTTTAAATATATGTGCAGAGTCCTACTGAAGTACCTGATTCCACAGGGAGTCTTCAAAGATGCATCACAAGCAAATGCCAAAACTGCCTCCAGCACCAATCCCAAGAGTATTTGCATAGGCCACCCCCAGCCCAGCTCTGCTGCCCAAAAGTGTCCCTGAGCTCAGCCCCTGAGGCTTCAGTTCCAGGATGGCTACAAAACCGTGCTGAGACTGTCTCTTACCACCCAGGGAAACTTCTCTCCCTTGTAAGAAGTCTTTCTCTGTCCCTGGCATTCCTGCTTCCAGAGAGTTTAACCCCTTCCTGTAGTTGGACTTCTTGCCCTCTGTGCTAGATCATTTTTCAGTCACAAATCACCACTGCTGAGTTGTCACAATTAGAATTTTTCCCTGTGTGTCTTCCCCTCACTCCTGATGTGTTAAAAATTCAGGAAGAACTTTTTGAACAGCCTCTAGCAACACTGCTGGTGGTACTTCACCCATGCAGCATCCTACCAAAATCTCTTGCAAAGATTGAGAGGAATTGAATGCGCGTTCATGGCTGTGCTCAAATGTTGCACAGTTGCTGAATTTCATGAAGTGGAGTTCAGTTGTTGTCACATTGTTCTGAGTGTTTAGGAGATTTTTTGTTTTGAGATTTTAAAAAGTGGAGCTGATGTGAATCTTTTTGCACAGTTGTGCCATGATCCTCCTTGGTAAAAGCATCAACAGCTAGGACTTATTGAAACAGTAAAGCGGAAATCAAAATGGAGCATTTGAGGTTGCATTGAGGGGAAACACTGCTCCTGAAGTAATAGCACACTCAGAAACTTCCAGTTATTTCAGTGTCCCATCAACTTAGTTTTGTTTATTAATGTGGGTGTATAGAAGTGAATTTTCCTTGAGTGAATGAGGGTGGTGAAATTGGTTTGGAGGTGCAATGTGTCAGGAGCAGAGATCTGGAGGAGTGGTATCATGCAATGTCTTCTGTCCTCCTGCAAACCCAGGGATGAAACAGAAGCAGAAATGAGCCCTGCAAAAGAGAGCCTGTGTGGTGGTGTGAGAATGGATTATTTGAGAGGTGATCAGCATACAGAGGAATTAGTGTATCTGACCAGATGAGCTAAGGTTTGGCTCTCTGAGTGGAAAAAAAAAAGGCTGCACTTATATAAACTGCATGTGCATAAGCTGTGCTGATTTGGCTGCTTTCACCTTCTGGGGCTCAGTTATTTGAGCAGGTGGCGAGGAGAAGCTCTGCTTGTGGTGTGGGTGCGTGTGGAAATTCATTAGCTTGGGAAAACATCCCCACCCTAGCGGTACTGGCTGGGTTATCTGAGGAGGAGCGCTGACCTTTGCTGCGTTTCCGTGCGCTGGGCCCTCGCAGGAGCAGTCAGCTGGAGGGGTGCTGCTGCTCTGCCCTGCCAGGCAAGGCTGGAGGGCTCTTATCTCCTTCCTTCCGCCTCGATAACAGCACTTGTCATCTCGCCGCACATGTGGATTTTACACAGCTCAGCGTGCTTTCCAGCAGACACCAAAATATTAATTATAATGCTGTAAAAATTAATTGAAACACAGCATAATCTCTGTTAAGTAAGGTCACTGAAATTGTCTTAAAATAGACTGCTCAAGAAATAAGATGAAATCTCGCTACAGAGAAGCTTAGCAGATTTCCTGTGCCAGTCCTCTTGAGATGCTTCTTACTGCCATTAAAGTGCATTCAGTATTTCTGTATTTTCCCTGAGAGCTGCTGCCAGCTTTTCTATCCTGCTTATCTCTGCTAACCTGTTAATAGTGTTTTGGCCTCCTTTGCCCAGATGGTGGTGATGGGGACCAAGCACTGACTGGTGCTGTCTTTGTCAGAGCATTGACTCCTTGGAAGAAGACATGGGCCTATGGAAGATGTGGATGGAGATGCAGTCTGGTGATTCTTTGATCCTTATTACAGTTCTAATACCTGTGCTGATCCTGAAAGAGCAGAACTACCACAAAACATTTGGTTGTTAGTGTGTACCCAGTGCCTTCAAAGTTGGTTCAGCAAAGTAGACAGAAGGATGAAATCCTACCGGCTTCCCAGTGGCCCCAGTCCAACTGGTTTATGGCTTTTAGGAATGGCAACCGTGTCTTTTACATCCCATTTAAAGGCAGCTAGTACTGGCTAATAAACCTCATAAATGAGGTTAGATTTGGAAATAAAATGCATGTTTAATCTAGAGATTGTTCTTATTTCATTGAATTGGCCATTGGAAAGGGATGGCCCATAACTTCAGTGTGACAGTGGGATGCAAGCTGGCATTTTAGTTAGGGATGCTGCCAGTGATGTCATTGCATCAAGAAATTCAGGCGGCCATGTGGTGTGATAAGCCTTTACTTTCGGAGGCTGTGTGAATGGGAACTCTGACAGTTTGCAATTTCTGGTGACATCTGCTACATTTTATTTTATTTTAAGGTAAACTGCTGTCTGGAAAGGTAAAATTACCACCTGCAGTCAGAGAAGGACCTAACTGGACCAAACAAGCTTCCTGACGTGTAATAGTGTGACCTTTTTCCAGCTCTGGTTTTCTCTTTTGGTGTTGTAAAGTCCTTTTCTCTGACTGCACATCAATGGCCTGCAGAAATAGTAACCTTCAAGTGGAGAGGGGAAAAAAAAGAAAGAAAAGGAATAAGAGCTTCAGGTGAGCAAGATGAGAGCACATGTGGAGGAGCTGCTGTGTTGTCTGGATGCTGTGATGTGCTATGCATTTCAGCCCTGTGCTCCAAAGACAAGTCCTTCTACAACTGCTTCTTCTTTTTTTCCCTAATTCTTTCCTGTTGACAAAATCCTGTGGAGGAAATAGCTATGTGTGAATCCAGCTGTCTTAAAGCTGATAGAAAGAAGTTGCTTGGACATCACGGCCAGGTGAGAAGAGAGTCTGTGGGGCTTTGGTGGGGAGAGGAGGGAGCTCAGCAGAGGCAGCCTGTGTTGCTTTTCTTAAATTTGTTTTTATTTTCAATAAAAATCACATGTTTTTGGAAGGAGCTTCCTGAGGGAGAGAGGATAGCAGCATTGTGTGTGAGTTTTTAATTCACTCATATGATAGAGCTTTGAGGAAAAAAAGTGGATGGCGCTTAATGATTTTCCGTGATTTTTGAATGATATAAAGATAACTTTATGTTGTGTGAACTCGAGGCTGTCATGGTCTGTGGACTCTTGCAGCAGTTGAGAAAGGAATATGTTGCAAACTGCAGCGATTAATCCTAGCAGTTGGTTTGTTAGGCTTCGTGGAGGCATGCCTTGCCATGTAGAAGTTGAAATAAGTCATTGCAGTGGAAGTCTGAAAATCAGACAGCACCCTTCTCTTAGATTTGACTTCACATGAGGCGTCTGAACTGCATTAAATCCATATTTTTAAAATTTGTGGCTAAACTTTGCAAGAAAAGAGCAATCAGGCTTCACGTTGTGATGACAAAGGGTGGATCCACTGTCAGAGTGATTAGAGGCTCAGGCTATCCCCAGCAATTGCCATGCTGTAAATATTCAGTACTCCTTACCCTGAAGCCAGCAGCCTATAACCCTTTTAGAGAAGAAATGCGATGAGGTTGTGAGCCAGCAGACCCATTTGGAAATGTATTCTTCCTGGGCTGTTGGGTGTTACAGCACTAAAAATAAATTAAAAGGCACCATCATAGGATATTACTACGAGCTTATGATACAACTTAACTGCTGATAGACAGTCTATTATACCAATTCCTTCTGCCTGCTGACGGCTCACCAGGTGCTTGGAAATGTCAGCCCCTGCCCTGGGATATATGGAGAGGTTATGGTTTAATTTTCAGGTCGTTCATGCTTTCTGTGGGTGGAGAGTAGCACAGAGCTGGCCCCGGGAGTCTCACATCCAGCTTGTGTTTTTAGTGTGTTACCTGAACAGTGCTCTTGCAGATCTCTTTGTTCTGTCAGACTTGTGGGTTTCGGTGTGTTATCACCTCCTATGCTGGTAGTCACTTTTTTCTTTTTCTTTATTGAAACTATCTCAATTAGTTCATATTGCTGCCACTTTTTTTTTGTTTTTTGTTTTTTTTTTTTTCCCCCCCACTTAAGGAGGGACCCACTCAGCGTTCCTGGTATGTTTGGTAACCGTATAATTAGAAAGCTAAAAATAATGTACGGAAAGCAGCAGTTTCACAGGAGGTGTCCCAGTTTGGCAACACTGGGATCTGAGTCACACTTGCTTCACTGAGAGCTGAGCTGGTTGAAGACAGCAGTGAGTATTGTGCACTGCCTTTCCGAGCAGCCAGGGTTTGCCAATGTGTGGTGCAGCTTAGCTGAGGTCTGGCCATCCAGCCCAAGTGCTGACAGTGCCAGAGTGCCGTGGGTGGAGATTTATTGCACTCTGTGTTCATTTAGGGTGCGTTACAATGCGGACCAAAACCCTGCTCTGAACACACTCTGAAGTATCTTGGTGCGAGGAGCAATGATACAAATAAAAGAGTGAATGTCCCCATCTTTGTCTGACAGTCAGCAGATCTCAGCTCGATCAGCAGGAGTGCTTTTATTCTTAGAGATAGTACTGCAAGCAGTATCCAATTTTCTTTTAATTATTATTTTTTGCTTCCTTTCATGCAGTGACAAAGCCATAAATTTCTCCTTCTCTCGTGCTGGCTTTTATTATTTGTTGATAGCGTGTTAATTTCCAGAATCTGAACTCCAGTTGGGACCCTATTAATGTTGATTCTTTACAGACCCACCATAAGAAAGGAGGTCTCTGGAATATGAGGAAGCCTGTTTTACACCCTCTCTTTATACTTTGATTGCGTGCTGTTCTAGACAGTAGAGTTTGGGATAGAGTTTGAATGAAGGAAATTGCAAATTTCATACTATGCTGTTGCACCAGGTGAAAACCCTCTTGTTTCCAATTTGTCATCATTTTTATCATGTATCTTCCAGTGTAGACTCTTTTTCATCAGCCCTGTCACTTAGATTTGTGTGATCCCAGGGGAATCTCAGCACATTGGCTGCTTCACCATGTAACTGCCTGGGAAACTTTTAATTATGGATCTTAGAAATGATGGCACCCAAATACAAATGAAAAGACTCCTGAATATCTTGTGTTTAGGCATTTATTACTTTGTGAATCACTCACCTGGTCTTTCTGGGGGCTGCTTTGTGACTTTCAAGCACTGAACACCTGAAATGCCATTGGGGTGGCAGGAAGTCAGGACTGACTGCGCAGAAGGCTCATAGGGATTAACTTAGTTATTTATCCCCTTCGTTCTCACTTTAATCTTCTTTTAGTAACCAAATTCAGTGAACTGTAGAGCTGCTTAAAGGTCTGCCTTGGTCTGAGCAGTTTCTTTCAAACTTTATTTTGTCTCTTAGGTGAAATAGGGATTAAATTTACGGCATGGTTTGTGAGCCATGCTTAGTTCAAGTTACAGTAAATCATTAAATGTGCTGCCATTGGTTTTAGAGGAGAAGCAAATTCAGCCTGGTTCTGGGACCATTAAACTTCCAGGAAATGGTGAATACCATAAATAAATAAAAATGCATGAGAAACAGATTTTGGCTGGAAAGATCTAACCTTCATTACAAGTGCTTTTTAGAACCTCTGAGACTGGTTTGCTGTCTTTGGAAGGAACATGGCTTTGTCTTGTCTTAGCTAAGCTTTGGGGAAGAAAAAGGGGGCTGCTGTGCTAGGTGCAGGTGCCCCAGTGAGCAGGGCTGGGCACTCTGGATCACAGCACACAGCCAAAAACTGGCATTTCTAGCCCTGTGATGGTTTACCTTCAATAAGTTTTAGGAGTTTGAATTTATTCTCATTGAGTCAGTGAAAGAGGGTATAATAACTGTCTCGGGGAGGGAGGAAAAGATGTGCATGTAGATTTGTTTATCTGGGTTGCTGTGGGTCATTTATTCATTGCTGGAGCACAGTGTGGCTCTTGCACATATTTATTTATTTGCTAATGAAAAAGCTACAGAATTTTGGAGGAAGGGCTGAGAACACAGATTTGATATCTGAATGCCTTCCATATTCATGCTGTGCGCAGGCAGATATTTCTTTATATCCCATTTTAAAATTCTAATCTGTAATGCTGTAGACGAGCTGTGGGGTGGTGGCTGACATTTCAGCTCATTTCTTATCATTTTAGTTTTAATCAGAAGCTAGTGCTCAACTTTATATAAACACTGGTAAATCAACTTCACTGGTCTCATTGAGTGGTAATGAGGATTGTGATTTTATTCTTTGTAACATGAAATTTTGAACATTAAATTTTGACACAGTAAACTAATTTCTCAAGAATTCTTTCAAGAGTTATACAGAGAAACATTCACATGAATCCAGGGTCATGGCTGCAATTGACAGGAATCAAGTACTTTTGCCACCCAGGTTATAGGTGAGTGACTGACCTCAGAGAATTCAGTGAGATTTTTATGAGTGATTTTGCAGTCTCTGGCCTCCAGTGTTACTAGGTTCCTTAGAAAAGAGAACTTCAAAAGGAGGACTGTGCTGTATCAGAGCTCTCATTAAATTACTGAACCTTGTCCTTATCCTGTTTTCCAGATTGATTTGTAACTAATCTTTTAACAGCACACAAAATCTGCAGGCCACCTGCAAGAAGGGGGGCTATTACCATTTAATAATATTTTCTCAACAGAGATACAAAAGAAATGCCCTGCAGAGTTAATCACAAATATCCATTGAGAATAAACATGCAAAATGTTACATCAACAGTGTTCCTACGTATGCAGCACTCCAAGCTCTGCTGCTATTAATAATATGTTGAGAAGGCATTGGTGTGCAAAGGAATGAAGATATTATATGCTNTATATATATATTTATATATACCCACCAACTGTATAACCTGCATGCTAGACTTTACATAGCACTGTATCAGTTTCATCTTACTGCTGCCTGCAGGACTTCCCTGGACTTAATTACATGCTGGAAGATCTTTGCAGCATCAAACAGTGGATACATTATTAAAAAGAAGAGCTTGGCAATGGCACAAGCTACATTCAGGAGTTCTAACTGTAAAGTGCTGGATGATGACTTGTTTTTGTCAAGCTTGTGTGCCACGTGTGCACCCCAAACTGTCCTTGCTGCAGGTGGAGATATAGTTAGGTCATCAGAGGGAGGATGGATGTGTAGCCACCTGAAATGTATTTAGATAATAAACAGTTCCAGTACAGAAAATAATCCTTAAAAGCTGAGTCCTGGGGATTTCTTCAGAAGACAACTTGCTTTTGCCCCTAGGAGGAAACCAATTTGCTTGAGAGAGCTGGTGAGCAAGCTGTCTGCTGCTGGCTGTGAAAGGAGCAGTGCTGTGAATCACTGCAAAGAGTAGAACCCTGAAAAAAATTATATTTTTACAAGTCAAAGCTGGGTTACTCGTGTTATCTGGGTTACTTGTATTGCTTGGGTTGCTTTTGGCACTATAGAGCTTGTTTTGCCCCATCCTTTCCCTCCCTGTTTTATTTTCTATCAAACAAGAGTCCTGCCTGTGGAGGAGGGAAGATTCACAGTAATGAAAGCACACTTCTTGGTTCACACCTGGTCTGCTGAGCCTTTTTTGCCCTTCACAGTTTTGTAAACAGCCGTGCAGGAGCTCAGCTTTAGGTATGTCCTGTATAGAGCTTTAGGTGTATCCTATATGGAGCTCTGCGTGTGTCTGCTTTAAAGACAGGTGCTCCTCTGGCAGTCTCAGGGGGCTGCAGCCAGTCCTAATTTATTTTTGGGTGATTTTACAGATGAGATGAATTACCTGAGTTTGACTCCTCTGATGGAGGGGAAAGTTTTGTGATTAGTAGCTTTTAATGCTTTGCTGCACTGGAGAGTCAGCTCAGATCCCAGTGTGGGGCACTGGAGCTGGTGTTTGGCTTCAAGGCAGGAGATGGGGGCTGTTGAAATCATCCTCTGCCTTCCTGTGCTCCTGGCTGGCCTCGTTTTTCCTCCTGTTGTTTGGCATTCATCAAAACACCGTGCTTAGAGAACGGATTTGCTGTGCTCTGCAGGAGCCTCTTGCAGTGCTCACTTAAGTGGGGAAGAGCAACAGTGTCCCACTCTGGCTCAGCATGGGAGGATGCTTGGGCTGGATCTGTCTGGGTGTGAGGGTGGACCTTGACTTGACACCTTAGTGCCTGTACTTGATGCAGATTAAATATATATATATATATATGTATGTATGTATATGAGTATTATTTACTCATGTGTCTACTCCTGTAGTCATATGTACACACATATACTCAGGAGTATATATATACTTTATATACTTTCCACTTCCTCAGCACTTTGTGATAAAATTACTCTTTACATACCTGGGTATGTGCATTGCCTATACATGTTTGCAAAACTAACAAAAGCAGGACACAGTTCTCTCTTCCAGGGACTTCTGTCCTTCCTATAGGAGCTCCAGGTTTACCTATTTGCTTTGCAGGTCCCAGGGTGCTAACTTAAGATGGTATCACTTTCTGGGCAATTTGAAATGCAAATATTAGTCAGAAATTCGAAGTGTATGCTTCTGGGCGGGAGACAGGATGCCAAAACCAACATTTATCCATTAAAATCAATCTTAATTACAACAGACCTAAGTATGCTGATCTGACCACAAGATTTGCTTTGAGTTTCCTTTTTACTATTTATTTTTTCCAGTTTATGTATTTCTAGTGAGCCACATTCATACTTACTATTTTTTTTTAAAAAAAACTTATTTCTGATTTTTTTTGTCAAGGGGAAGGATTTAGTTTTGCTCAAAGTGGAAATGCAGAATCAGTAATTTTTGCCCTTCCCTGAAACTTCCCTGAAACTTTCCTTCCTTGAAACTTCCACTGAAAAGTGGACTTCTATTTTTTTTTAACGATTATTATCTTAAGGGCATCACCTTNTTTGTCCAGAAATAATAGCTTTTTCAGAGCCCTCTGCCTGCCTTAAAGGCTGTATCTACCAGCTTGACCAGATTCCTCATGTAATCACCACAGATGTCATACACCACCTTTCTCCTCCCTGGGTCTGAGGCTATGGTGATTTTAATGGCTTTAAAGACAACTTCAGCATTAATAACAGCAACATTCATTTATTTCTATTGCTTCTGACAGGTTATGCAGATGTTGCAGTTATTGTAATGTTGTGCACTTCAGATATCAGATGTACTTTGATTATTTTACAAGATGTGTTTTGCCTAATTATTTCATCCCTGTTTAATTCAGGTTGTCCTTGACGTCAGGGCAGCGCCAGGCACATGTGACATGGATTCCTGGGAAGGGATTTAAATTCCTGGGCGTGCTGGGGCTTGCAGAAATAGCTCCTTCTTGCCTCAGACATCAACCAGCAGCATCTCTGCTGTCCATGCCTCAGCCAGGTCAGGGGTCCTTGGCTTCTGCTCCACCTCAGCTCTTCCTGGCCTTGGTAGAGTGGTGGCTCTGGCTTTCCCTGAAAGCCACAGGTGACCCCAGGCAATGCTGCTCCAGCCCCCTCCCTACACTCCTGAGGTGAATCTTCAGCTTGTAATGCTGGAGGATTTCCCTTGAAAGGGAAAATACTGTGGACAGACCAAAAAGAAGTGGCTTTTCTTGGAGATGTAATGCGTTAACTGCAGTCAGCAGTCAGGCCATGTTGCTTTTATTGCATTTAGTTGCGTTTTTCTTACTATAGCAAGCACGGTGGGGTTAAAATTAATTAAATTCCTCGATTTCAGTTTCCTTAAATACTTGGGGCTTTGTTGTTGTTTTTATTTATTTATTAATGATTTATTATTTGTATTTTAAATTAGAGCAAAGGGTTTTATTTAAAATGGCTGCACAAAAAGCAAAGAGTAGAAAATGAAATTAAAATGTGATGGCGGCAGAAATTAAGAAATTAATCAATTTAAATAAAGGAAAAAAGTGGACTACTATTTTTTTAATGATTATTATTTTAAGGGCATCACCTTTTAAGTATTGCAAATGGAAATAGGCAAAAAGAATTAAAAAAACCCCCGCTCTCTCCTTTTTACCACTGCTGCTGGATGCACCCAGCTGTGCTCACAGCAAGTTCTTCTGCCCCAGTAAAGTCAGCGTGGAAAGTCTCAACATGGGACAGCAGTGTTTTTGTTGTTCCCCAGCACACCCCCTGCATACAAACAAGACTTAGAGCTCTGTGGTAATTTCAGGGCTGGGGAACGAAGTAATTGCAGCCAGGAAAATATTTTATAATTGTACTGTACTGAACTTGCAGAGGAGAGATTATTTCCAAGGCAGCTCCTCCTACGAGCTTTCTGTAAACCCCTGTTTGTGTGTTTGGCCACCTTTTGGGGTAGCGTTGGTGCCACAGGGAGGAGGAGCCTTTCCAAAGCTCTATCCTGGCATTACTGGCAAGGTTCTTTGATAAAAGAGTACAGAAAGTCACTCATGCTGCTCACTGGTGCTGATGTTGCCCTGAAAAAGAAGCTGGTGCACACCTTTGATGCCAAGCAGGCAAGTAATTACACGTGAGGGGTTAAAAGTTTTGGAATTTTAGGTGTTTTGTTAATCCTGGATAGAAATTGTTAATAGAGAGGTGAAGGAGACCCTAGGTTGGAACCCAGTGAATCTTAACAAGATTTTGGGGTAATTGATGGCTCGATTGCAAATGAAGTCTGTTCTTTGTTGTGTGGTTGGTAGGCTGTGCTCTTTAAGTTGCTCTTGAACTGAAGGAGATGAAGGTGGTTATGTGCAGAAACATCATTTTACAAGGAAGGAAAATTGTCCCAATCATACTTATTGAGTTTGTTGCTTTTTTGGTCAACTGAAGCACCATGTATCTTTTTTAAAAGGCTGAAATTACTCAGAATAACTGGATTTGTAGTTTTGAAAGTCAGTTGTAAAGTAATTTTGTGATCATTTTGCTGACTGAGACAGCAGCATGTTATATTTCTGCTCCTTTTGTCCCTTAAGACCTTCATAAAATGAGATCTTCTACCTCATGAACCCGTCAAAATGACTGCATTCTAAAGTAAATATGAAGGCATCAGTGAACATAATTTTCTTTGAGTTCAGTCCTGGTCTAATGGCTTTGACAGAACATCCAGTTAATTTTGCTCTAGGCTTCTGCTGCAATCTATCCTAAGGAAATTACTGAGGATGATCAGATTTCTTTGTTTGTGAGAGGTGAATGCTGCTGAGTTGCCTGCTTGCTGCTTCTGCTGTGGCCACGAGCTGGGGTTGCTTTTCCAGAGAGCATGCACAGGAGCAGGGATGCACAGATGGAGAGTTCCTCCAAAGGGAGGGATTCCTGGTGTCTGCCACTGAGGCTGGCACTGCAGGTGGCTTTAGTAGGGCATTGGCTCTCTAAATGTGCTTTCACTGGCCTGCAGTAGGGGCAATGCCTCAGAGACCTCCTCGAGTAATTGTGGGGCTGATTCCTCCTTGCCCTGGCAAAAATTTACTCATCCTTCCTGTTCCCAGCTGACAAGCACAGCACAGTGCTTTCCCAGCATTTAAATGCCCCTGGGTGAAAGTCAGGCATTAACCATTAAGCCACTTGGGCTAGTTGTATTTACTGGCCCAGAGGCTCACCTGTTGCATGGCGCAAAGTCATTGCATTCTGTACACCAGCAGTGCTTTGCATGGGCTAACAGAGAAGCTGATGTGGAGCTCTTGGCCCAAAAATTTTGTACACCTCACAGTTCCATGTTTTGCGTATAAGTTTGGCAAATGGATGGCTTGGTTGCCATCTTGTAATTAATCCACAGGGTCTTGCCCTGAGTAGCATTTGTGTGTTCTTGGGTGGTGGTCCAGCTGTTTGAAGTTTACTGTTTCCTTCAGATAAATGTCTTAAAGCAGAGAAGAATGGAGAGAAAGTCACTTGTCTTTATAATGTGCACACACTTGACAGCGTGGGCACACAAGAAGCAAGAAAAGTTGAATATCACAGAATCACAGAATGGTTTGGTTTAGAAGGGACAATAAAGATCATCCATCTAGTTCCACTCCCCCTGCCATGGGCAGGGACACCTTCCAGTACACCAGGTTGCTCAGAGCCCCATCCAGCCTGGCCTTGAACACTTCCAGGGATGGGTATCTATCACTTCTCTGGGCAACCTGTGGCAGTGCCTACCCTCACAGTAAGGGATTTTCTCCTAATATCTAATCTAAATCTACCTTCTTTCAACTTGAAGCCATTCTCCCTTAGGCTATCAGTACATACCCTTTTAAAAATCAGCTTCATGTAGTGGAAGGGAAACAAGAAACAAAGCAATATCCCTTGCTAACTGGGAGCAGGGCTCTTGGAACAAATCCTGACTCAGGCAAATTCTCCTCCTCCTCTTCACTTTAACACAGCCACGCTGCCTTTCCCTCTTCCCAAATTGGTCCTCCTGCATGAGCCCTGATCTTGCTGAGTACAGAGCATAAATACATAAAAATATTCTGTGTTGGTAGTTTTGAAAACAGTGTGTTTAGAATCAAAGAGAATATTCTGAACAAATTGGTACAGGGACTGTGATCTGAAACTACTGTACTCTTGCATTCTAAAAGCAGTAATTTTGGACTTTGAGTCTCAATTTACTCTTAGAAGAAAAAGATTGTTTAACCTTAAAAGGAATAAAATGGAGCACAAGTTTACTACCTAGCTTCTAATATCTTTGCAGAAGACATATGTTTTGCAATAATGTCAGTGTTTTTAAGTTTTGTTTCATCATAAAATAGGCTTTTTGAGTAAATTGTTTAATCAGAAATGTTGGCACTAAAACACAGTTTTCATTTTCTCCAAAATAGCTTCGGTTGTTGTTTTTTACACAGAATATTTATGGAAAACCTTCCTGTTTTATGTTTTCTGTGGAGAAAAGTTTATAACTGGTTCAGTAAACTATTTCATGCTTTCGCTAGTGATATCACTGCATTTTTAAATGTTAGACTTTAAAATCCGTAGTCACTCCTTGGAGGAGGTAGTTTTCTATCTTCCCCATTGCTCTAAGCCTAAGGAGGATGAACACAAATCCGGCTATGCCATTCCCAAGTTTACTCAAGGGTGATGCTCCTGGGCGCTGCTCTGAGCCAGCTGAGCTTTTCTGGGCTGTTGACTTTATTCATCTCCCTGCATTCATCTCCCTGCATATCCACAGGGCAAACATTTAGCCAGGAATGCTAGATGTCCCATTTTGGAGATGGACAAAGCCCTCCACCGCCCACCCCTTCCCCACCGTATTTACTGCCTCAGTCGGTGATGGTTTGCATCACAATCGCCCGACCAGTTTTCCAGGGGCTAAAAGACTTTATCTTAGGAGTTATTGAGGTATTTGTTTGTTGCTGCAGCCAGTTGTTAGGCAATGTTTGCAGACAGTCCTGAAGGCTGGGAAACACTCAGTAGATGCCATATGCTGATTTCCAGCCCTCCCTGTAGAATCACAGACTGAGCCATGTAGGTTGTGCTGCCCAGCCAGGTATTTAAATCCTCTTAGTCCAAGACAATATCCCCCATTTAAACACTACCTGTTATGGCGAATTCTTGCATCGGTATCTTTCTTTTTATCTCCAAAAAAGCCCTGCCTCTTCTGAAATCAGTGTTTCCTTTCTTCCTTGAAAGAAGATGTTTCAATGGGAGTACTTTAGTTGCTGGTTTCTGTGTTGATGTGACCCAGTGAAGAAACCCTGGAATATGCCAGTGAAAAAGCAGAAATTATAAATTTAGATATTTTGCTTAGCGTCTTAGTGAGCTTTTCAAACCTTTCTACTGATTTACTTTTAGTTTCTGCTTCTGAGTTTTGCACTTCCATTATGTTTCTCAAAACCAGTAATGCAAAGAAAAGCATTGCTAGCAAAAGAGAAAATGTGGGGTTTTCCTGGGTTTTTATGTTATTATTTTTTTTTCCATCTCTCCTTTTATTTTCTTTCTCATCCATTACAGGCTAGGAACTGAAATGATCAGTAATTCATGAAGTTTAAAAAGTCTCCTTTAAATAACATGAAAGTTTAATTGTTCATTGCCCTTGGGGAGTATTCTTGAAGGTCTGTGGCTAATTCTTGTTGATTTCAGGATGAAATAGGAGCCTAAACACCTTTTAAAATTCTTTCTGGTAGCACTTAGGGCACTTTTTAAGTCAGTGGGATTTGTGTGCTTATGTCAATGAAGGACTTAGGGAAATCATATTTAGCAGTTTTAGAGGCAGACCCACCAGTGGAAACTGTGGGAATTTGCTTTTCTAAGTTGCTTAGGTGCTGCTGATAATCTGAAATGATTGCAGGTTTTCTATGTACAACTTAAAGTCCGCTTCCTTTGGCCCAGGATCATTTTTCACTGCCTTTTCTGTTTCATAGTAGAAACCACGGAGGCCCTTCATTTTTCTGAAAGTAAGGCAACCCACAAGAAGGTGTGCTTCCCTGAAGTGATATAGAAATCTTACTTATAAACACTGAGGAGAAGAAAAGCATTCTGCAGTTAATACAGCATGTATTATCACTTTGTAGGCAAGCAGGCAGATAAATTCTTACCTGACTATCAAAATGAATTCACACTGAGAGGGATCCAAGGCTCTTCTGCGGGGCTGGTTGTATCCTGTTTGCTGGGAAGGGCTAAACCCGCCTCCAGCTTGGCTCCTGCTGACTGTCCCTGTCAAGGTACATGTCTGTAATGCCTTGCATGCAGAAAAATCTGATTTCAGTTTCAGGTGAAGCTACAGTCTTGGCACGCATTTTTTCCATCTCTTTTTAAAAATATTTTTGGTTTTTCGTGTGGTTTTGGTTTTTTGTTTGGTTGGGTTTTTTTGTTTGCTTGGTTGGGTGTTTTTAAAATTTTTTTAAAGTGTTTTCTTTGCACAAACCCATATATTTGGGGCAGGAGCTGTAGTAAATCTCATAGCAGTGGATTTTAGAAGGGTTTCCTTGGAGAAATGCTGGATGAACTTTCAAAAGGCAGGATGGTGCCTCATAGCAGGAATGTTGTCTGCTGAAGAGTTACATGGGGTGAAAATAACTCTTCCCTAAAACAATCCTCATCTATCCTTTGCTGTCTGGGTTCTGCCAGCTTCCATTGCTGCTGATGGGGTCCAGCCAGAAAAACCATTAAAGATAGACTGGATGGGAGTTGGGTCTTTTGAAAATCTGCCTCTAATGTTAGAGCAGTCAGAAAAATATGGCTGAGTACTTGCTGTAAGTAAGTAAGTAGTGGTACAGAGCATGACTACAATTTTCCATTTCCATTAATCTTCCATTGGAGTTCATTAGTCTAGCTTAAGCCAGGGTTAAAGCTAGACATGTTCCTACCCTGGATTCTTACCTGGAATCACAGCCTCAGTGTGGCAACAATTTTAAACTTACAAGAAGGTTCTGAGCGCCTGTAAAAATATTTCTGAAGCATTGCTTTCCTGGGATAGAGGTGTATAGATGAGATACTGCCCATGGTTTCATGTGTTGTATCCAGAGGGGGTCTGAAATTTCCTAGTGGTTTGCGATTAAAAGTAATCTATAATAATAAATGCTGGAACAAGTTGAAATAGAAAGTGAAAAAAAATTCAACCTAGGGAGCCTATTTTGGTTCTAGGAGTATTTAACAATTGTCAGACCTTAAATATTGGAATTAAGGGTTTGTTTTCTGAATACTGCTGCCAGCTAGCATGCTTTGGGATGTAGAAAAGCTGAGGGATTCACCTGCTAAATTTAGCTCTCCTTTACTCAAAAATCTTTTTTTTGCTTCTTTCTGAAAGCATTTCTGAGCAGATTTTCCTGCCTTAAAATACAGGGTGGTGTAGAAGATGTAACATAACCCTCCTAAACAAACATACACACTTATCCCCCCTCTCACCAGCTTTATTTACAGAGATCCTCCAGACCTCTCCAAGCCCCTGCACGAGGTTTGTTCAAAGAGGAAAAGTTTCAGAGACTTAAATACTTACTTTGAAACAGTTGTAAAGATTGCAGCTTCTGGAGCAAAGCCTAGCTTTTGCAGGAGTCTGTTGGCCAGGTGTGAGAATCCGTGGGCTGCTGGCCAGTATCAACCCCATACATCAGGTCTGCGGGCCAGTGTAAACCCAATAAAGCATCTTTGAGGTCTTGCAGCTTTGAAGTTCAGGAAAGGAGTCTTGCCAGCTCCAAAGAAGGGGGCTCTGAAGTTGGAAACAACCACGATTAGTTCAGGAAGGATATGCTGGCTTGAAGTTTCGCTGTGGGATGCTGCAAACATCTCTGCAAAGAGACTGTTTGCTGTTGCACTGAGATTCCTGATTTCTCTCCTAACTATTCCTAAGTTTCAAGTAATGGTTCGATGAGAGATTTTTATAGCACTTCTGGTTTATATTCCAGACTGTCTGGTGGTATCAATCTTGATTTTCTGTGAAATATCAATTGATAATATAAATGTGTTTTTAAGTAGCAAAATGCTGTAGAGTTTAATATGAAAATGAAGCCATATTGGCAGGGGCTAAATTACATGCTGGATTTAGAAAACAGAGTGTGAATTGATCCCAAGCTGGTGTGAATTCCTGAGGGTGGTTATTGCATTTATTGCTAAGGTGGGTGATGAGTTCATGTCATCTCTTTCGCCCTGGGAGCCAAGGATAATGTGTCCCTCGGGAGCTGGCTTCGATTCTTATTTTCCTACTGTAAAGCTCTCCATCTGAGCATGGACCCAAGATCTGTCCTGAGTTGGGATAGGTGTGGTTTTAGCTGAGGTCAGTATCTTGTCTCAGAAAGTATTGGCCAGCTTTCTACAGCAGGGAGAATTTTGAGTCAATCTGTTAGTTTTGATGTACCTTGCCTGTCGCGGCAAGAGCTTTACTGAGTGAGGTTGCTTTTGACCTTTCCAAGGATTCTTCTGGTTGTCATTAGTCTGTCTGGGTGAACGGAGGAATTGGCGGCCTTGGCAGATCCCCAGCTGTGCTTCCTGCTCCATTTGGAGACAGAGATGCGTGCACCAAAGTGGCTTTTCGTTTTTTCTGTTCAACTTTCGTGGCACTCTACTCCCCAAGTGCTGATACAGTAAATCTTTGCTTAGGTCTGTAGTTTTCTAAACTTATGTGTGATGCATCATCAGGATGGTGCTAAAGCAATCTGTAAAAAGATGCTTGATGTGCAGGTAAGCTTTTCTTATTTGTCTCCACTATCAAATGAAGTGCAATATTTTAATATATTTTGCATTTAACCATCTGTCTTGGTGCATAAATGATGCAATTCAACTTGTAGTTTTCCTTACTAAGAAGTAATACAACTCTTCATTTGAAATACAGTCCCCTTTTGTGAGTAATTTGAGGACCAGTTGGTCCTGTTCTTATTACTGTCTAGTTTACTGTGAAGAGAGCTGGACATCTGAATTTTGGCATGTGTCAGGTTTGAAGCTGCTTCACTTTCACATAGTAGATGATGATAGTTCTGTCAGACAAACCCTGTTAAAACTTGTTCATTGCTCAAAATGGAAACATGAACAGCTGCTCGTTGCTTGACTGTGTCTTGGCTAATTTTTAGGGATGGGTTCTCATTTAGTAGCAGTTGTATGATAGCTGTCAGAATGTCTGATTATTTATAATTTATAATAATAATTTATTAATTCTACTTCAGTGTTTAATTCATGTTTCTAAATGGCCTAACGTTGCTCATGAAGTGTCAACAGAATAACTTGCAACTGATGAGGAAGTGCTGTTACTCTGAAACAGAAATTTGAGCATTCCTGGATATGGGAGGAGCCTTTTGTTGTCTGCTTGTATATTTTGACCCTCTTTGCTGTCACAGCTGATCACTTCGTGAATTTTTGACATGGAATTCTTCCCATTCTGTTGTCTTACAGGTGTGGAGCCAGGGCACGGTGATACGTTGAATCATGTAGGTGCCCTGGCTCACTTCCCATTTGGCTGTGCTCCCCCTGAGCCATGGAAATTTTGTCTGTGGTTGTAACATTAGGGTAATGTGGTGCTGGTGATGGAAAGTGTGCTTGCTAAGTGACACAAGAGCCCTCCACAATTTATAGGATAATTTCTTAAAGCTGGGTGAGCAGAAATTGAGGGCTCGTTCCCCTCCCAAGGCTTGGGATATCATGAGAAAAAACATGAAGGTAAAAGAGTCTCTTGGTCTGCCCTTCCTCAAGGGCTAATAAAACGCTTAAAAAAGCTGCCACCTTCTTGTCAATGGCTCAGTCCCCTTGGCTTTCTAGGAAACTTTTTGCTGGTACCAGAAAGTGATGCTCATATCCCTGAGCCTCTCCCCTTCAAGACATCTAGTCATAGTTGTTCATGTGTGAAAAAGTTCTTGAAGAATTTTACCTCCCAGTTAAATGCTCTACCTGGTGGATCTGATAATTTTTTAATTTTTTTTTAAAATTTGATTTGTTTACTAATACTAAAAAAAAAAGTTAAGACATGGGTTTCCTAGTAGCATAATGTTTTTTTGTTTGCATTGCTCATGAACGTAAGCGAAAAGCCACTTAAGCAGAACTCTAGTCTCCTTGTAGAATAGAGGTCCTATTTGGATCTCTTCACATAGCCTTGCAGTAAAATAAATTTATGTTTTCCTTTAGATATTTTTGTTCCTACATGTGGACAAGATGGTCATTAAGATTTCAGCAGCCCTCACAGTCCCTGAGAAAAGGAGGAAATTGTGGAGCTATTGGAGGGAGACGCTATGATCTGAATCACGCTGAACTGTTGAGCAGAACCTCCCAGAGAAGCTTGTTGATAACCTCCTCCCTTTGCTGGGAAAACAGCTTTGCTGATATTTAGGGTATGCACAAAACTCTATCCCATGATCCAGGAGGATAGGGAGGAGGTGAGGGGCAGAGAAAGCTTGTTCCCTAGGCCAGTCAGCTTAATAGCTGGCTCACGGTGCTGTGTGGGCGAGCAATCTTGGTAAAGGAGGATCAAAGGAACGAGATTTTAAGGTCATTGCTGCTGTACCAGCTCCAAGCAACAGCCTTGGCACTGAGCAAGGATGTCTGTTTTCAGGGCCACCTGGGAAATAGCACTGTATTGTTTTCCCATCCTAGTAGTGGCAGAGCTAGTGGGTACTGGTAGTGGCTTAAGTAAACCCTTTCCTGCTTTGGAGATCAGAAGGGTTGTGGCCTTTCTCATTTAACTCGATTACTCTAGCCTGTGGTTTGAAAGGAGTTTTTGTCTGTTGAGCATAATTGTAATTCCCTAAATTTTAAGCTCAGATAACTGAGGCTGAGTTATAGAAGTCTGCTTTTCAATATCTTAAGCAGGAATAATTTGTATCCAGAGAGAAAATAGTCTAAAAATGCAGGTATTTAGGTGAGGTGCTATGTGGGGCAATTTATCTAAATGCTTTTTACCTTGGAGCTGTATGTGGACTGACACCCCTGTGGGCTTCAGGCTGACCTCTTTGGTGGGTGCTTGAGATGACGTGCAGGGAACGAATGTTCACTTGATCATTTTGAAGTTTTAGAGTCCCAAGTGTGCATAGCTGCGGCGTCATTATGATAAGAATCTTGAAAATTTAAGAAGCACTAAGCAATGTATTTGTACAAGATGAGCGACTTTAAACATTCACTTTTTAAGGCAAAATTATTTCCAGAGTTTATCTTCTTGACTTGCTGTGTAACTATAACACACAGTTCTAAATATAACATTTTTATAAATGACCATTCCTCTTGCCAGTAATAGGTCTTATGCAGTACATTGCCATGACACCTGACTTGCAAGAAGTACAAGTTTTTATTAATGGGCAGGTAAAGTTGCTGTTGCATTGCATCTTGTGGTCATTGCCTCCTGGAGTATAAATACAGATAATAATGTTGTTTAACGTGACACATACTGTTTCACCACATTGACATTTCCATTCTAATGCACTATACCTGTCTGGTGAGGCTACCTTTAATGTGCACCACGAGCATAAAAATCATCAGCAGAAAAGAAAAACAGCCCACTTGAAGAAATGATAGCTCGTTTAGTATTGTATTACTTCTGGGAAAGTTTTATTTATAAGTGAACAAATGTTGCAGTTTTTCAGAGTGCTCCAAACCTCAAAATGCACTGTGCAACCAGGATAATAAAATGGTGATTGGGCCTTAGGAAAGGTTCTGTGTCTCCCAGAGGGAAAATTGCTCCTTCTTACTCATTTAGCCTATGGCTGTTCTAAAGGAGATGCAGTCACAGAGTACTGAAGTTGAATTATGCACAGCCCCCACTTAGGTGACTCTCCATCTTTATTAAATTGAATGGAATATCTTCTACATGAAATATGGAGGGAGGAGAGGGAAAGTGTCTAGAGATGCCAGGGGAATAGAGCTAGAAGGGACCAGGGGGCTTGGGGAATAGGACTCCCAACACCAAGAAGTGCAGTAGAATCTACTGTTTTCATCAGGGAACAGAGCTGATTTTGTCATTGTTTTTTATTTTGCTGTAAAATTTGAGGAGAGTGGAAAACCAGTGAGATACTCCTTTTTTATACCCCTGAAGACTACTGGGAGAGTTCAGATTTCCAACACAAAATTTAATAGACTCCTATTGCATAAAGTAAAAATACCATCCTTGGATATCTTGGAGAAATAAAATATATGCCAGAGTATTCCTTCATGCTGAGCATCTCTTTCCCCCTCTGCCCTGTGGGTACTGCTTGTGCACTGCAGTAAGATCAACTGGAGCTTCATTTTGCTCAAATCTTTCACATCTTCCTATGGAGCTCCAACAAAGTAAATTCATAAGTTTCTTGAGGTTTTTTTCCCTTTTTTTTTGTCCCCAGACAAGTGGTGCTTGTGCTTTGGCAAGAGTAAATAAGAAGTGACATGGTTGGCAGGAGCAGCTCTGAATTGGCCCTTGTCTCCCATTGTGTCCTTTGCCAATTAAAGGTCATGCACAGGGCACAGCAGTGGGGACATAGGGGCTAAGCCTATTGTCCACACATTAATGTTCACTGAGATCAGAAGCAGCTGAAAAATTCGGGGGCTAAACCCAGTTTTTGTGTGTTGGCAGGGTGATGCTGGGAAAAGAGGCACATGAGCATTCCTGCCCAAGGATGGGCTGCTGTCACCAGCACCCAGCTCTGCTTGATTTTTTCCCAAGCTGCTACTGGCTCTGTTACCTTCCTCTGTGTCTCCTTGGTGGGATGCTCTTTGGGACAGGCACTCAAGCTTCTTGTTGGTGTCACTATGCAGATGGGATGCTGAAGGTGCTGACATGGTAAGAGCAGACCCACTTGCCAAGAGCGTGTGGCTCCACTGCTTTCTTCCTATACAACATTTCTTTGGAGGATATCAGGACTTTGAAGACAGTCATGGTTTGAAGGTTGTGACACTGTTGTTGGATGAGCTGTTAGGGTCTCTGTTTTTGATGAGCCAGAACCTAGTGGAGAGATATTTTTGCTTCTGCATGATGAAATCTCTGCTGAATTTTGGTAAGAGCTTAAAAGGGTGGTGTGGAGCAAGTGATGGCCAGTGCAAAAAATCAGTAATAAATGGAGAATTTTGAGCTGGGAGAACCAGCTCTGTTTGGGGGCATCTTCTCCCATGTTTTAGTGGTTTACTTTCTGTCAGGTTCTTGTATTTTCAGTACTTCTGGTGTGCTTATTTACCATTCTGGCAGTTTTAGAAAGCAAATAGTGAAAACTTTGTTTCTCCTCTGCCTTTTTGGAGGCTTAATATATTAAGAGGATGGAAATGAGCAGCTAAAATACAGTCACTGCCATGCGGTATATCTTTGTCCATAAATTACCATTTGTGAAGGCAAAAGGCTAAAATGAGGTGGACAGGGAAGGATGATAGGTCTGGAACTGGAATTAGGAGTTTTCTTAAACAGAATGTGTTGGAGATCAGACAGCTACAGAAGCTGAACTGGGTAGCACTGCAGGACTTTTGGCCCTGGTACAGTGAAGGCCAAGGGAGAGGTAAACTCAAGGCAAGAACAGAAGTAAAGGTATCATGTCTGGTCACTCTGACCCTCTGATGCTGACCACTTTGACAAAGGAAGATGCAACGAGGACTTCACTGGCAAAAGAGATAACAAAAGGCATTACTAGTGTAAGAAGAATAATCAGAAGATTGTGTTTCTTAAGGGGACTGGGACAAAGGGGTCAGAGTGGAAAATTTTATAGAAATGTAGTGACCTCTAAATACTGGTAAATTGTGTAATAAACTGGCTTTGCTTTGCTGACATAAGCGGAGTCCATGTCAGTTAAGCCTCATAAGAATGGAATTAGATAGCAGGCTTCCCTTTGAGCGTGCAGGATGGGTTAACTCTGACTGTGGTGCTTCCATGGGTTAATGCCAGGCTCAGGTGTGATCCTTTGAATTTGTAGCTGAAACGGAAGAAGTAATTGTGTAAATGTGCCAAGGCAGCAGGATTAATAACAGGTGTTAAACAGTATTTCAGGAGATGTCACTACTCAGAAAACATACATCTCCAGCCTCTTCAGCCCTGCATTGTTTTGTAGGGGCTTTATTTCATGTTGGGCATGACAATTTGATAGCGGATTTTCTTCACCTTATGTTCTCTAGGCAACTTCTCAATGTGGCTGTCATATCTTGTTATATTTTTTACCACGAATCACGTGGTTTATTTATTTTTTTTTTAATTCTGGTGCAGCTCCTGGAATTGGAATATTTAATACTGATTTCACCATTCATTAAAAAAATAATTTTCAGCAATTATATTTAGCGCACAGTGTCAGCAAAGGTGCACTGAATTCTTTAGAAAGATATGCTGATGAATCCCTCTTGTTCTCTAAGTACTGCCCAGGGGGCTGAAGGAGGGCAGGAGCTGAAGATGCTCTTTAGCCATGGGTTTCTGCTGCATTTTTATTGTTGTCTAATCAGTGTTTACTTGGAGAGACAGGATGAGCTGATGAGGCACCTATAAAAATTAATGTCGGGGCGACTTTTTCTTCCCGGTCTGAGTAGCATCCCAAGGTGAAAGCCTGGTTCCTTTGAAAGGATTGCCAAATTCGCATCGACTGGAGGCAGTCAGTGTAGCTCAAGCAGGTTTTATTGCACTGCTTGCAGCTACAGCATTATAGCAATTGGCAAAAGAGACACCACAGGTACTATTGACTTTGGCTGCTGCAGTAGGAAGTGCATGGTTTAATAAAATGAATGCCTAAATGCAAGGAAAGATAACCAGTGTAATCATCCTGTGCAGGAGTCCTTGATGTTATCCCTATAAGTGTGTGTCATGGCCAGGGTTTTTGCGGAGCTCATCCAGTGGGCAGTGGAGCCTGCAGGAGGTTAAACCCTTGCCAGCCCCTCAGCTGATGGACCCAAACATGAGAAGGATGCATCCCTTAGTGGGTGTTGGTCCCTCCTCCCCTTGCCCCAGGAGTGCCATCCTTCTGATTTACGGTGCCCACCTTTGGTTTCAGCATCAGCATTGCTTGTGTCTGCTGTTTTAATTTCTCATGCCTGACAACCTTCACGGGTGAGCTGGCTTTCCATTCCTTGATCCAGAACACTTCTCAGTTTATTGCTCACACAACAGAGTCTTTTAATTGAATTTATATTTGTTTGGATAGCACTTGTCAGTGTGGCATGAATCTTCATCAGGTTGGATTGTCTTTGACCGAGCTCCTAAGTATTCCCTACAGTAAGTGCTCCAAAACTGGAATGCTTCTTCCCCCTTGAGGGGAAAGGAAGCTGCTTTGGAGCATCCAGTCAGTGCCTTGTACCATCAAGCTCTTGTCCCATACTGGACACCATTACTAAGGTTGTGATGCTTGGTTGTTTTTTTTTGTTTGTTTGGTGGTTTTTTTTTTTTTAATTCAAATTGAATATTTATTTAAGATAATTGTAATTGTGCTTATTTTTAATACTGGTGAAGAAGTACAGTATTTTTAATATTGGTGAAGAAATATGCCGAGGCATCACGCTGGAAACCCTGAGAGTGACGGGGTTGTATGGTCAGATGCTTCTCCTTTGCACATTGGAGGACCAAAGTCTCCTGTGGAATAAGCAGCTCCCCTTTGGCAGAGTCTGGGTTGAAAGGCCCTAAGACCTTGAGAATTACTGACACAGGAAACATGGTAACAGTACTGGAAGAGGGATAAAAGAAACAGTACCGTAGTAATTCAGTTAACAATATGTTCACAGAATGCATTCATAACTCTTCCTACTTGGGGACACAATTTGCTTGCTGTATTATGCCAGTAGAGATAACCCCTAATTCCTTTCGTATCCTGTTTTTGAATCATTTTGTTAAACAAAGGCCTTTGAGTCCTCCTTTGTTGCTGAGAACAAATGGTGAGATTTTGGGGACTGTAGCTACTTTTGTTATTCGCAAATTCCAGAGCCTTTCAAAATTCTTCATCATTCACATTCTGGGCTTCACCACACAATCATTCATTATGTCAGCAGCTGCCCGGGGAGTCTCACTTCAGCTCATTCAGCCAAATAATAAGCACTGGGACAACTGCTTCTGCATTAAAATAATAATAAAATAATAAATAGAGGTTCTTGCATGTGAAGAACAATGTGGCTATCTTCTGCTTTTTGACACATCCCTGTGTCAAAGTCAGTGATTGGTTTTGTTCAGCGTCTCTTTTGGAATGAACCTGGCCATTCGGGAAATTATGTTTTTGATGCGACCAAACACTTCAGTTCTGCCCAGTTTTTGGTGCTTTTTAAATATGTTTTGTTTCTCAGATAACCTCTTCTGTATTCTGTTCATTTAACAGGAGGATTTGGGATGCTCACCTGCCATGCCTTTGCAGGTGTATTAGCATATATGTGTGTAGCTGTGGAGATAACACAGCCCAGCAAGCACAAAGTGATTATTTGTGGTATGGAAACAGGATTGCAGATGAGTGACCAGCAGAGCAAATGTGTATTTTTTAGTGCAACTGTTTTATTTTTTTCAAGTGAGTGCATCCAAGAACCTAATAATAATATTAGTGTGAGGCTTCATTCTTTCTCTGTAGTTAGGATAAGGAATGTAATTTTCAGAGTGAGGCAGGATTATTCCTTCCATCTCCTGTGCAAACAGGGCACTAGCTGGCTGCCCGTGCAGTATGCAAATATCAGCATCCCATCCTGCAAGGTATCTGTGCTGCAATCTGCCTGGTAGCAGACTAATCCAGGATGGCTTTATCCAGATGTCATTCTGTCCCGAAATCTGAAGTGATACACCCTGCCTGTGCCGTTGCCTCATTCATCTAAGTGAAATTTGCATGCTGATTCAGCTGAGCAAAAGAAAGCCACCTTATGGCTTTTCAGGGATGTATAGCTTTCCATATATCAGACAGGCTGTGCATGATGTTGCCACCTTTTGCTGAACTCTTCCCGCCTACACAGATAGTACCACATGCAACGGAAACCCACTATTGATTGTGTGGAAGCAGTTCTGTCTGTTAGAGGAAGTAATTTGGATGTTTATGGGAGATAGGTAGAAAAAAATAAACTAGTTCCTTTTATTTTTTTTTTTTCTTTTTTTTAAGTGAGCATGAGAACAATATGGAAGTGAACAGATGTTCCCAAAGACTGGTCTTAGCCAATTGTAAGACAGGGTCTGGAAAGGTTTGGTGAAGATTTTCTCTGTCAGCATGAATACACTGTCTGGACACAGTTGGTTTCTTGTCCCATCCAGCTGACCTCACTCCTTTTCCTACATACACTAGGCAACAAAAAATAGGAAGGGAGAAGAAAATCATTTAAATTGCATTTGTAGCTGTTGTTCTTCTTGGTGAAGCATACAGAGCTTGTATTTCCAAATGACATAATTTGTTTTCAAATATTAGTCCAGCAACAGGAGCTCCTTGTACCCTGCCACCTTCTCCGTGCCTTGGAGGTGGGGGTGTTGCTTTTCCAACTTGAAGCTGAGCTTTGATCTGCACAGTCTCCGCTGTTGCTCACCTTGACAGTGCTGTGGCCACTCCATATTTATGGTCAGGCAGTTTTTTGTCTATTTCTTTTTCTTCTATTTTTTCCTTTTTCTTTGGTGGTTTTTGGTTTGGGTTTTTTTTTTCTTTTGAGTAATGGAAAATGTCCTCAACTGTTGCACCTTTGGTGAAGAGACTGTTTTCTTTTCTCCTTGAAGAGCTGGTAACTCAAGTGAACCCCCTCTTAGCTGGGTGTTCTGTGGCAGCACAACCGGCAGTTATTTACATATTACATGTTCTGTTGGCCTTTTTTTGGAGGTGGTGTTGATCTGAGCTTCCTAACCTCTTGTGCAACTCTAAACCCAAACAACAGGCCTTGTGAGCCACATTCCTAACTTGACACGTAGCAAAGTGCCTTATCCTCCCTCTTTCCACACCCCCTACGCCCCAACTTGGCTCCCAGCCATATTCCTTCTATTTCTACACCTCCCTGCTTCAATCTCTGCAGAGGATGCTCAGCCTACGCTTTCACATAGCTGAAGCATCTCAAAAGGGCATGGTTTTGATGACTTTCGGGTGGCCTGGGCCCCAGCCTCCATGTCCAGCAGCTTCAGCCTGATTATTTGTAAAGTAGTTCTTAGTCACTCCCTGGCTGCTCCACCTCTTACTCATTTCTCTGCCCGATCTTAACTTTTAGAATGTTTATCTACTTTCTTTGTGTTCATACAGTGAGGTTGGAAGTGCCCTTTTTTTTCCCCTGATGCTTGCCTGGAGGAGAGTCAGAGAGGTGGTGTGAGTGATGGCTCCTCTTGGGTGAAGTCAATGCTGGGCTTCACCAGTGGAGAGAGGCAAAGGGCTCTTCTAGCAGGTCTTGCAGGCAGCTTTTGTGAACCTACATAAAAAATCCCCTCCTATCTTCCCCAGAATACCCAAGGCACATTGTAAAGTGAGATTGGCAGCAGTCCTCACGGCCAAATCTAAATGTGTCTCGTGCTAGAGCTAAATATGCTCAATAAAGAAAGACATTAAAAAAAAAAAAACAAAGGCAATAGATTCTGATGGGGAAAGTTCCTTTGCAGAATTTGAGTGGCTGGAAAGCTGCGTGGGAGAAAAGAACCTGGGATGCTGGGAGACAGCATGAACTGGGCAGTGATTGTCTGTCTGTACTCAGCAGTGGTGAGGCTGCACCTCGAGTGCTGCGTCCAGCTCTGGGGCCTTCCTACAAGAAAGACACTGAGGTGCTGGAGTGTGTCCAGGGAAGGGCAGTGGAACTGGGAAAGGGTCTGGAGCGTGAGTCTAATGAGGAGCAGCTGGGGGAGCTGGGAGTGTTTAGTCTGGAGAAGACCAAGGGGGATCTTATTGCTCTCTAAAATTACCTGAAAGGAGGTTGTATAAAGGTAGGGATCTGTCTTTTCTCCCAGGTAACATGTGACAGGACAAGAGGAAATGGCCAGAGGAGGTTTAGATTGCACATCAGGAAAAATTTGTTCACTGAGAGGGTGGTGAATCATTGGAATGGGCTGCTCAGGGAAGCAGTGGAATCTACATCACCGTAAAGAGTTTAAAAACTGTGTTTATGTGGCACTGAGGGACATGGTTTAGTGGTGACTGTGGTGGTTCTAGGTTAATGATTGGACTCTATGCATTTTAGAGAGCTTTTCCATCCTTAATGATTCTATGATTTCCCACTCTTTTTTTTTTTCTAGGTTACTATGAGCTTCCTAAAAAACTGAAGTGATGCCTGTCTGTGCCATAGCTTCCTAGACCTTACCCTGATGCAGTTTCAGAGCTCTGTCAGCAGGGCAGAGCCATGTGTGTACGCTGTCTGCAGAGTCTGCATGCTGAGGTGTGTTCCATCTCCCTTTGCAAAGTCGGGAATGCAGCCTGGACGTGAAGGGTGAGGTCTGATCCCCTTCATCTGTTTTACTCAGTTTAGCTGCTGGGGCCCTCTTTGCAAAACGAAACAGAAGTCTGAGAAGAAACATAATTACATCTTTATGCAATAGCTACACAAGTTTGCAGAGGCTGTGAAGACAAGCATCATTTCTGCTGGCCTGACCTCTTGGCAAGCACTTTGCTTTTTGTACATGCTTTTGGACACTTCTGTCTGGGTCAAGATGAATCATTCCCTGAATTCCCCTGACTGTATTTACTCAATCTCTGCTGACTATAAAAGGAGCCTGGTGAGTATTTAGGCTGCTGATGGCTCCATTTTAGCCACCAGCCTTTGGGCAGCCGAATCTTTTGTTTAAGACTCATTAGCCTGGAAACTGCTGGGAAATGATGGTCTGGATGCTGGGAACCCCTGCAGCTGTGCCACGCCAGGAGGGGGAGAGGCAGGTAGGCATGGGGGTTGCAGCCTCTCCCTTCTCTCCAAGCATTTAACTGTGCCCAATGGGAAGCTCCTCCTGAAGCCTGTACCCTAAAATTTGGTTTCTCTTGGGCAAACCTACCTGTCCATCAGGGCTGTGCCTGCAGGTCAGTTAAGGAGGATTCTCCATTCACCCTGTAAGGGTCCCTGCTGTGGTGTTCTGAGCAGCAATTGGTCCTTGAGGGGGTCTGGGGCTACAAAGACATATTGTGTAAGACTGGCAAGGTATCAAGTTGCAGCAACTTTCCCATGAATTAAACTTAATATGAGTGTGGGAGCCAATAGCTTATCTTCCAGTCTCATTACTAGAATGGATATGCCATAAGCATTCCAGAAATACATGCTTTAAAGATACATAAAGAAGACTGTGTAAAAATCTATATCTGTTCGGTTACAGTGTGATGCAACAGCTATGCTTTCAATTCCAGCAAGCTGGGAGCTGCTGGAGGGATGGTTGAACGTGGGGCAGGGTGGCAAGGAGCTGTTGGCAGCACATTCTCTGGGTTTCCTGCACTCCAGCATCCCTTTTCCCTGACAAAGGCAGCAGCTGTTGCTGCTGTACACAGATGTGGCGAAGTCCTCCAGGAAGGGAAGAGCTGCCATTCTGTCTTAGGAGCAGCTGCTCTTAAATGGTTATTTTCCTCTATGATTTCCCCCAGCTCTGAGTCTCACTGATCTCTCCTCATATGGTGCCTGCCTCTTCCAGCTCTCAGAGTACTTCTTGCATGTCAGGGAGGCATTTCTACTTTCTTCTCCTTTTGAAGAGGTAAGAGCTGAAGGCCTTGCTTCTAGTTTTGGAAGCCTCTCTGCAGTATATCCAGGTTAATTTGTCTGTAGTGTGCTCGATGACCCATGAAACCAGGTATCCTCCTCTGAACAGCCCCTCCAAACTCAAACTCTGAGATCTCTAGATCTCCTGTATCTGATGCATTTTGAGTTTTCATGTTATTCAGGGAAAATTCCTTTCAATATTGTATTTTGCATTTTACTTACCCAAATCACTTGTTTTTCCTGTTACCTGCCTTTCATCTAGGTACTAGCAGAGTTAAGAAGTACCAGTTTGACTTTTTGACTTCTGCAATTTGTTCATACGAACTTTGATCCTCTTTTTGCTTTCCTACATCTGCTTTTACACTGGATTTATATGTGCCTTCCATGCCTCAGCCACAGCTGAGAAACTTCACCATAGTGTAGGTGTGGATTGAGCTTTCCCATATTTCTGCTTATTTGCTCTTAGGAAATCCTTTTTCTCTAGCAGAACTAGTGGTCTTTGCTAACTTGTTTCATTCAGGAAAGAAAGGCACACCTCTATTAGTGTCTTTGCTGATCAGGCATCTTGGATATAATTTTCTTTTGACTGAGCACTATTTTGAGATACCACCTCCTGTACCATGATCTAGAAACTGCCTGGCAGGAGTTGTGCTTTCAGGTGGCAGCCCCTTACTTTTGTGGGGCCTGCACCTTTGCTATGTTCACATTAAAGTACCTGAGCTCACTCTTTTTATCAATGTTTTTACAGCTACTGTTCCTTGCTCCAGTATCCTTCACACATCCTTCTGCTGTCCATAAGGTTATCTTTCCAAATTTTTTTTTTTTTTCAGAGAGGAAGTAATTTTCTGGAGAAAAAGTCCTTATTTTTTGAAGAAGAAGTTTGGGGGAAGGATAATTGTTTCACTTTCTCTAAAATGTCATCATAGGCTTTTATTGTTGCAGTTTCACAAAATACTTTAATGTGCATAATCATCTTTCAGTAATCAAGGAGTAAATGAGTCATTATTTGGGTTAAGGTATTTTAAACATTAAAAAAACCGGTTTGCCTTTTTGCAAGTTTGAGAGCCTGAAGAGATCAACCTTCTTCTTTCACTGTCAACTATTTGCATTCAAGCACTTGTTTATTTTTTTAAGCAAAGGACAAAACTGAGCTAAAATCTTGAGCAGGCTTTTGACCAGAGAGTATAAGCTTTGGCCATAAATCACCAGGAAGGCATTTCAGTTCAACTTTCTGTCTCAGTTTTCCTCAACAGAACACAATAATGGAGATTTTAGTTTTCTCAGTACTCTTGGTTTGACCACATTCCTGCTGATTTGTTGACGGTCACCAGTGAGCTCAGAGTGTCCTCAGTCAGTGCTGGATGACCCTTAGCTGCGACCTGGCTCCTTAGACTACTCTTAACCTGTTGGTTTGAGTTGCTTCTAAAGCTGTGTGTGATCTCTGTGAGCTGCAGGTACCATGAAAAGATGCTGTGTGTCTGTTCTCAAGGACAAAAACCATTTCTGAAAATGGTCTATGTGCATTTGGCCAAATGAGAAAATAGCACTGTGGTGGTGGTCTCAAATCAGGCTAACGAGAGAGGAAGTAAAATTTAAACATATAGATTTCAAAGGAGCAAACCCACCCCACTCTTGCAGTCCAGGGCACTTAACATCTTTCCATTTAACCTGCAGACCTTTGTGACCATATTTATTTAATCTGCTGACATCCAGGGACAGATGTACTGACAAGGGACTCTGTGATCTTAAGCTTTGCAATCAGTCCTGTCTCTTGCCCTGAAGACATGCTGGAGGCACATCCCCTCTCTTGGGTTGTGGGGCTTTCTGGTATCTCTCACACCGAGGAGAAGCTGCCATGTTTTGCCATATCTGTGCCATCCCCTGCCTCTTGCCACATTGCCTGATAGTGTAGGTCTGATTTTTTTCTCGCCCAATCTCAGTGAAGTCAGTTTAATGCTAGTGGAGGGCTCAGTCAGAGCTTAGCAGCCCCTGGTTTATCATCCATAATACTTAGAGTAATATGACAGCAAGGGCAAGGATGAGAGCACTGGAAGAGCTGCTCAATCCAAGTGTGCAGCTGGGTCAGAGTGTGACCCCCACGGTGCACAGCAGTATGTAGGACACACACCCTGGCTGTCAATAACCAAACTGGTTCTGTGTCCTGACTTTAATAATAAATCTCTCTAAGGGGTGGTTGCTCCAAATGCTCCCTGTTGGCCTGCATTCCTAGTGAGGGCTATGTCTGGAATCACCCCCTACCCTTTCAAGCTACTGATAGTCCTTTTACTTCTGATTGCAGCATTAAGGTAGAGTGAAATAATTTTGCAAATCCTGTGCATTGCCACTAACAGGTCTTTAGTATTACCAGGCAAGGTGTGTTTTGTGTTGTGATAAGCTTTCTAAATGCAAACAAAGCAAGCAGCAAATTCTTCCTTTCAGCTGTAACAGTATTTTTATTTGTGTGACTTTGTGTATGTCAGGAGAAATAGAGTTTCCTTTTCTTCTACTTATGCCACTTAGTGCAAAAAAGATGGGAATACGTAGGGTAGTTTAATGCAGATGTCAAAAACGACTATAGAGGAGTAAAGTGGTCACAAAAGAACAATATACGAGGTCTTTGGAAAAGAAGGAGAGCCCAAGCAGCAGTGTGTTTGAAAAGAAACCTGCACAGGATAAATTCCTCAGTATAAATCCTTTCTAAGTTACTATTCTTGCAGTTAGTGGCTTTGTTTAGTATCAGATTGCCTTCATCTTGTGGGCTCCTGCAAATGGAGTTTATCAGGATTGAGTGACATGAAAGTGTTTGCATATTCAAAAATTAGTCTTTTTACGACTTCCCAGTGGGACTTTTAACTATGCTTAGTCTACTTATCCATTCAAACCCACTGCTAGCTACAGTGTTTTAAAATCATAACTGCATCTGAATTTCACCATGAAATAAAATATTGTAAGTGAGGACACATGTTAGCAATCAGCACAAGGTCTTTCAAATGAACTCTTGTGCTGCAGGACAGGAGGCTGTTTCCAGGGAAGTATTGACAGACCCTTGATCAGTTGAAGCCCGGGGCACTGAAATCCATCAGTAGGCACAGAGGTTAACGCAGAACAGGTTTTGGAGGTGCTCAGTGCTCCTCAGTGATGCACCAGATTGTTTCTGTATCTCAGCCATAGCTGGCTGAGCTTCATCAGGCTAGCTGTAAATCACGTCATGGGGAAGGTGCAGAGGTAAGAGCAAGAAGAAGAATCTGCTTAAATTGTGTGTGTGGAACAATCACGGCTTTTTTGCAATCCCCATGTGCCCCCGAGTGCTGACATTTTGACTGGCAGTAAATTCTTCATGTAGAAACAGGAGTTGTCTTGGATTGTTTGTCTTATCTGAGTCCTTTTCGTTTTCATGCAAGCTTTGGCCAGTCTGCAGGATTAATGATTGGATTTGTTCAATTAACAGAGACTTTCTTATTTTTAAAATGTATTGCCAGATAGCTAAAATGGCCAGCTGTGGATGAACTTTTCAGGAGATAAGAAACAATTAAAGTTGAGTGTCATGGCTGTGATTTTCCAGCAGACTGGAGATCTTGTGGGTCGCACTTGTTAAATGTCCAACTTTTTTTTTTTTTTTAAATATAAGATTTTATTTTTAAACAGCAAATGTGCAGCATTTAAAAAATATTCTGATGGCAAATTGTTGTGTGCACTGAAAGCAATTGTTTTTGAAACAAGCAAGTAGATGACTAAAGATGCTTGTTTTAGTAAGGAGAAGTAGAATAATCCAAATATTTGGCCCATTACAGTGCAAGGGGGAAGCCCTGGGAAAAGTGATATATCATAACACAAAGCACTGCAGAATGGAGGAGCTGAAAATAAAGGCACAGGAATATCTTCTGAAAAAGCTGGTGTAGTTGGCTGAGGTTAAAAAAGTACAGAGATCCTCTGTTATTTGTGAGGGCATAGAGCAACTTGTAAAAATAGCAGGTAAATTTCTCATTTAATGTTTTAATGAATTCTGTGATTTGTAAAGCCATAGGAAGCCATGTTTATATGCATATATATATATTTATTTATTTATTAAATTGAATTTTTTTTTCTTCTAAGTCGCTGTGAAATTGTTTAATTTGTTTGGCATGCCTTGGCCACTACAACAGCTGAATAATAAGAGAGACCTCTGATCCTGGTGTGTGCACATTATACTCTACTGTATAGCAGCCTGCATTTCCTAGCAGTACTCTTATCTTCTTCTCCTTTAAGGCAATACAATTTAACTTTGCAGGCCCTGTCATCCAGCAGTAATTTTCTGTCACTGCAGGATACCAATCCGCTGTTTGCAGCTCAGATGCATTTTAGCACTTCACCCTGTTAGAACACATCATTGTTTGAGGGCTTATGTAGATGAGGGATCTGTAAGCTGAGTCTCTTAAAACTGAACTCCCTGTCTTGTTTCAAACATTCAGCACTATTTTTTACCCTAGTTACTTCATTTTGGTCCTTGACTTATATTTGCTCTTTGACAGATTGAAGAATAGGCAAAAGGAAAAAAGATGCAAAACCATCCTCTGACATCTCCCTATTTTTAATTTCTGTTGGTAGTTCTTGTCTTATAGCTAGGTTTGCATGGGATCATTTAATATAGTTTTCCCTAGACCACTGTTATATTTCTTTAGCCATTCATGACCAAATTAGGTTTGATTTTATGTTTAACTTATTAAGACTAGGGGGAATAAGACTGTAGAAAACACAAAAAAGACTCCAGAACTGTTAAAGGTAAAAAAAAAAAGTTTTGCAAATAGGAGGACTTAATTAGCTTAAAGAACATAAGAAGAAAACATAAAATGAGAGAGTAAAGAGAAACAGTAGGATCTTATGCAGAACATTGAAATGCTCCATGTGCATAAGCTCCTGCTTTTTGTGTGTGGATGTGGGAAGTCAACTCAGTAGAGCTGCTGACTTGTGAAGGATTAGAATTTAACCTGCTCTAGCTGTGAGTTTCTCTTGGTTTTTTATTTTCTGTGTAAGGCTTGAGTATAGACTGGTGGAGAAGTTTGGAAATGTGTCCTTCCTTGCTACACCACAGCTTGTTACAATACAGTGGTATTCAATGACTTTGTAAGCAGTTTCGTGGTTGCTAAATTCACTTTTCCTGTGATTCAATGTGATTTTTAGATTACCCATTTTCAAATTTCTCTTTTTTAAAAAAAGACACACTGTATTACTGTTCTTTGAGCCCTGTGGAAATATTAAAATAGGTTCCATAAATAATAGATGAGTAAAAAAAACTTCGTTAAAAAAAGTCAAGAGTCCCTGATCTCTACAAGATTAAGCTCTCTACCCTTGCACACTTGAACAAAAGCCACCCTAAGATACTATAACTTTTTAGTGCAAACAGACCAAGTTCCAAGCTTGTTCCTGATTCTCAGTTTCTCCCCCTGCAAGTAAAACACATGTTTTGTCCAGCTTAAAGCCCCCTGCTTCCAAACTGGCTTGTCAAGTTCTGCATTTGCACAGACATTGTGAATTCTCCCATCCAGAAGGTGCCTGTGGAGATTTGGGAGCACCTGTGCAAGGCTCCACATCTATTTTTGCCGCACTCCCTCTCTCCCTTCCCAGTGTCAGTGATGCTGAATCCCAGCATCCTCCTGTGTGCTGAGGAATGCAACCAGGCACTGGGGCCTGGAGAAGCAAGGGAGAAAACTACTTTTGGTGCAGATTTTCCCTAAGTGAAAGCTGTTTTCCTGAGGGCTGGTACTTGGCAGAGAGGCCTATGCAGCTGTATGTCCTAAAATGGGCCCTGACCTTCTTTTCTTTGCCACAGAGCTGGATCAAGCCCTGGTTCCTCTTTGAATGCTCTACAGAAATGGTGATCTTGTAATATATATGACAGTGAGCATAACTGGGAAAGGAATCCCTTCTCAAGCACCTTTTTCTTTCTTTGACTATTTTTAGGATATGCTGTATTTCCTTACCTCTGTGGTTATTTTTTTTTCTTCTTAAAGGTGTGAAGGGCCAGAACCGTCCAGCAGTGCTTGGCAGCACGGGGTTTTCAGGGAACATAGCATCACTAGGTGTTCCCTGTTTACAAAGGTGGTGGTGCTGTGGGGTCAGAGCTGAAAGTTGTGGTTCCTGGCATGGGTAGAGGTGGAAGACATTGTATGTACTGCTGGGGGCTGAGGCACCTGCAGCAGGAATGGCTGTCATTAACTGGCTCAGAGAGTTTTGATTAAGGAGAGAAGGGATCAAAGGAAGAGCTGTTTGAGCAAGTTGTCTTTTGTTTTTTAATGTGAAATCACATTGAAATAAATTTGGGGTGGAAAACCAAGTGGTAATTTTAATGATGCAGCAGAAAGTTAACGATGAAACATAGATAGTTCCTTGGGCTCCATTTCATCATAACCTGTGTTTTTAAAACCATGGGCTTCAGGGGGCAGAGATTGTAGCATCTATCTGTTCAGGCTTTTATTTGACATGGTTGGGTAGGCTATTGAATCCTTACTCCCTGCCTTTAGCTTAGCTGTGTACTATATGTTCTCTACAATACCTCAAGCTGAAAATTGATCTCTGGTCAATACTGTGTGATGATTCGAACCACTCCTGTAATCAGCACCGCTCATTGAATGAAATTCGTCGTGGGAGGCCTGATTATTGTCTCCACCAAGACTAACCCTACTGAAAGGGCTATCAGACTGTCTGAATTTGGACACTTTGGACAACTGCCATCAGGAGTTATCTGTGCTTCCAGAAAGGGCTAAATTGAGCAGAGATGAAGTGCTGGTGTTTATTGATTTCCTTTTTTAAAAAAAAACAATACTTTTTTCTTTCACTCCTCCTGACTAGGTAGAGCAGAGGCAGCTTTAGCTACCTCTAGTAGCTTTAGCACCTTTAGTTCTAGGTGTTGAGATAGCATTGCTGCAGTGATGATGTGTCTTTTTTGACCCCATGTCAAATTGTCTACAGCACACACTGGAAGATTTCAGGGATGCTTTTTAAGGAAAGACCTTTTGTCAAAAATGCTGTGTCATGTAAAATAATCTCGTAGTCCTCTTGAGTATATGCTGTGGACCAAGTAGAACAAAAAAGTGCCACAGATGAGGCTGAGCACTTAGCAGTTTGTGTATCAGCCTCAATAGAGAAGTTCTGGATCTACTGGAACAGGAAAGAGGAACTGCAGGCTTCAAGTAAGTGCTTGGTTATAGGGATTCACCATGCAAATGATTTCCATTGGGTCATTTCTTGGTATAACTTTGTTTTACATTATGAAGCTTTCTGGTGCTCTATAAGCAAAAAGGATATACTATACCAGCACAATGAGTTTAGTAGCAGCTAATAATATTTAAATACTTGATACTTGCTTAGATAATGCCGTATATTTCTCCTATGCTGTGTTCAGGAGTACAGAAGGTAGCTTGGATTTTTTTCTCCCCTTACTGGTGTAGAAAATGTCAGTAGTGCTGGTGTGACCTATATTGGGAAACCCTGTTTCATTCTACAGGAGCACATGCCACTGATCTTTATTAAAAATGTATTCAAAATAGCAGTAATGAATGAAGTGCAAACACCATGGCTGCATTTACTTCACGGAATGTTTTTAAAGCTAGTGTGGATTAGGGCATGCCAAGCTTTAATCATGGAAAACCAAGGGGCGAAATTACACCACTGTGCGCTGTTCCCTGCTTACTCAAAGAGCTTTATGCAGGAACAGTGCGTGGTCCAGCCTTGCTAATAGCACAGTTTTTCTTCCCAGTGACAACTCCTCTGCCTCTGACTCGAGGACCTGGACTGAAATCTTAATCTCACTGCAAAGCTCTCATTGACGTGTATGGACTTTGCTTCAGCTCCATTTGATGGAGCGCAGTGGAAGCTTTAAAAGCATTCGGGCCAAAGTCTCTTCACCAGGGGCATTGTGCCTGTTTGTCACCAGATAACCCTGTGTCTTTTAATAGAGTTAAAGCTTCGTGGGCAGGCTCTGCCCTTGTTTAATGCCATGGCATTGTTCCCATTGGCTTCAAAAGGAGGAGGCACTTAGACTGGGACTCTCAAAGGCCCTTAGGACCCTAAGTCCCATTCATTTCCTGATTTCAGTGGGACTTAGAGTTCTAAATCCCTTTGTGAATCCAAGCCATAATGCTCTACTGTCTAGGCACAAGTATTAACAAGAGTTCTCTTTTTATCCTCTTAGCATGGTAAGCCTGGAAAGTGGAGCTGTGTGTTATCTTCCCTGTGCTTCTGAAATAGGCTGAGAATATGTGTAGCTGTTTAAATATGGAAGTTATCTTCTTATTTGACTCTGCATTATCATCTCCTCCAGAACTGTAAAAACAAACAAGTCTGGATGACCAAGCTTCTTTTTGAGCTGAAACTCTGCAGGATGGGTGTTGGGGTGGAGAATTGATAACATAAGTGAAGGGGGAAAAGTACATCATTGCTTTAAGCCCTTTCTGTCCTTCTCCCAAGCAGCTTGGCTCCTTGGGATGTTCATGGAAATCACTTATGTGACAAACCCTTTCCATACTGGTAACCATGAAGAAGAGCCCTGTGCCATAGTATCCACAAGCGCTTGCTACACAGAATCTGTGGGGAAGCTAGCTACTCATTAGTGGGGCCATAAAAAGCAAACCTTCAGTAAGAAACCTTCGTAAGAGCCTCTTACAGCCACTCTTTCTATGCCAAATTAATTTTTTGCATCTGCTTGTTCATTTCCAAATCTATTGATAATGGGCCTGGTGTTCAGCTGATGCAAATTAGCTTAGTGCCACTGAAATCAGGTCACTGCCTATGCTGATTTAAGTTGTCTGAGGAGCCGATAGAGGCTCTCTGGTTCTTCTAGTGTTAAACAGCTTTCCCTCTGTAGCCATCTTCTTCCATTCAAGAGCAATGTTAGTCTAGAAATGATTTTTGAGTAAAAGAAAAAGCAGTACGATGTGTTATGTCAAAAGTAAATAATGTGTAGGCTTATAGAGGATCTAATGATTAGTTGTTGGCATATATTCTTGATAGATTAGGAATCCTTATCCCATTAATGGGTCAACTCTTAGCCTCTGTGATAAATAGATGGGATTGACAGAGAAGGAAAATGATGAAATATATTCTCTTTGTTATGATGATCCTAGGAAACAAGGAAAAATCCTTTCCCCAAAGTGTAAAAAACACCCAGTTGATCTACAGTTAGTACAGGGAACTGCTACAGAAATGCCACTCAAATCCTACCGTTTACAGTAAAGTGTGTTTGCAGCAGGTAAGGCTTTAACTTTACTGATTTTGGGTCAGTTTTCAAATCCCTGAAATATCAGGACTCACCATCCTCCACTTATCCAGAGAGGAATGGGTTATTAATAGTTGTCCAAGTTAATGGGAATAGAGAACGTAGCATGCTCTTGCATTTAGGGGCCAGGGGTAACAATGCTGCTGGGCTTCATTTTGCTCCTCCCCTAGCGAGCCATCCTGCTGAGCCAGGATGAGCTTTTCCAGAGGTCACTACAGTGTTGAGTTTCTTTCTCCTTCTGTTGTGGATCACTGTGGTTTTAGTGGCTTGTGCCACTGTTTTCTCTGCAAATGGAGCCCTTGCTACTTGTAGGTAATTTTGCTACAAATGAGCAAGTCCCAAGTGCAGCGCAGAGTTTTGTAACTGGAGTGATCTTGATTAGTTGTCAGAAGATTTTGCAGCCCTCGAGGGACATGTGTTCCCCCACGCTTGGTATCTGTTTCACTACGTCTAGTCTGAGTTGGGTCTGAAGATCCTGAGAGAGGCTCAGAGCACAGCTCTGAAACAGTCAGTTTTTCACAGGGTGTTCAGAAGGATTTCCCTGCTGAATTCCCAACTCATGGTAGCACTCCAGGAGGATGTGCGAAGTACCTAAGCACAGCATTTAGCAGTGCTGGCCCAGACATCAGAGTGGGGAGGGCTGGCCTTGCAGTGGACTCCAGACTGCAATTCAGGTGACCTGTGCTTGCACGCCATTGATTTTTCATCTGACCTTGCAAAAGGGGCATAACCTCCTCCTGCCCTGGTTGGCCATCTGCACCGCAGGGACAGCGCCACTGCCTCTTTCATGGTCTTTGTCCTCAGACTTATTGGATATATATTGTTCAGGGCAGAAGGAGTTTTACTTTACGTGTGTGCAGTACTTAGTGGGCTGGAGCTTAGGACTCCACTGGGATTTTTGGGTACTCTGGTAGTAGTAAAATAATGAATGATAGCTCACGTGCTGCTTTCCTCTCGCTTTATCACTATTGCCATCCTGACCCTTCCCTGACTATACAGTTCCCATATTGGCTTTGAAATGGTCTCCTGTGACTGTCAGTCTCTGCAACGATTGATGGGTAATGTGTAACTTAGTCCACCCATTGGGCATTTTGCATTTTTACTTCATTACTGTCTTCAGGTGCCTGGATTTGGGAACAGTCCCAGTCTGTAAACTCATTATTTGCTGAAGCTATGTTAAAAGTTTAGTTGAGTAGCAAAAAACCTAACTTGGCATACCCTTGAGAAGTTTGAGGTGTTATTCCACCATCAAGAGCCATTATTGAAGCTTCCACAAACTTTGTTGCATCCTGGCTTGAACAGATATACTGGAAGAAAATGTCAAAATGTTTGCTTGAAAGTCTGCAATTAGACTTGCTGGGGAATGGTTATAGAACATATTAGACTGAGTGGCTCTTAAATAATCTTCTTAAAAGCAAATTCATCTGGTTCTTCGCTTTCTCTAAAATTGCCAGTTGCCATTACCAACACGGCTCCAGTGACTCTCAGGAATGTATCATTTGTAAAAGTGATTGGAGATTAATAAACAGTGTTTTATCGTCTGCTAGAATAGCTAAAATACATGCTTGCTTTGTGGGAAGTGGGCAATAAAAGGGATGTCCGTGTTTCCAGTGGCCAGAGGTGCTGCTGTGCATTGGGGAGGCAGCACGTTGCCCTTTCTTGTCACTTCGGCAACTTCCTCAGCTCTTCTCTTCATGACTTCGGTAGTGAGGCAAGAGCAGGGCATGGCTGGGTATTGCCTGGAGCATCAGGGACCTTCCACTCAGGACAGGAGGAAGGGTCATGGTCCCTTTCAAGAGAAAGCCAAAAATTGTATCCTTATCTTTTGTGGTTTCCCTGGGTGGCAGCTTATCTGATAACGAGGGACTCAGAGATACCTATTTAATCCCAGGGTTTAAAGGATGAAGCTTTACTTTTCTGAATTAGCATAAAAGAAAAAAAAAAAAAAGATGCCTTCTGCATGTCATATTTGACTTTCACTGGCAGCTTCTGCTTCTCCAACTGTTGGTTGCTAAAACGTGTGTTTGTTGTGGGTGGAAAGCAGGGTAGTAAACACATAAACCTCTCCAAACATCAAGAAAATTTGGTGTCTCCCCCCACTCCCTATTTTGAATCACAAATTTTTCTTTAACTCCTTGTAAATAATTTGAAAATCCGTGTTGTATGCCTGTGAAGGATAAGTGTAGCCGTAAGATCCTGTGAGCTTAAGCTTAAAATCTTCGTGTTTCATACTCCAAATGGTACTTTGCCACATACCTTTCTTTAATTTTATTTTTAAAGTAGATATTCCTATTCTGCCTTCTCCTGGAATTAACAATGTCTTTGTCACTAATGATCAAGGTAATTCCAATAAGAAAAAAATCACATGAATTTTTAAAATGGTTCCAATTCATGCTTTCTTTCTTCTTCTTTTCACCCTGCCCCATGGAAACAATTATAAATGTATGAGAAAATGTATGGTTATACAGGTCAAATTATCCTTCCACAGTGATTTTAATGTTTTGAATCTTACTCTAATACCCATGTGTCAGAATTTTGGAGGCTCAAATTTATTGATTCTAATGTAATTTCATTTTCTGGCTACAGGAAGCAAGTGTAGCCTTCAAAGGGCAGGAGCAGAGAGGGTTCTGTAAGGATAGGACAGTCAGCCAGGATGCTGTGTGTGTGTTCAGTGTGCAGAGCGTGTGCTGTGACAGGCAAAGGCACTGGATGTAGCTCCACGCCAAAAACCAGCATTCTTGGTGCATCCTTGCTGATACTCCTCACTTTGGCTGTCCCGTTATTCCTGGAGCATGAAGAGCCCGTCTGTGGCCACGCCTTGTGTTCCATGCTGTGCCACCCTCAGCAGCTCTGCTGCTCCCTTGCATTCCCGAGTGCTGGCTGAAGCACTTCCTTGTGGCAGTGCGTCCCACCACTGCATCAGGAAGGCTTCTAGCAAGGTGCTGATCATTTCATGGTGTCCCTTCTTGGGCAAGGACATGAGGTAGCCAGACCCCTTCCAGATCTGTTAGAAATCCTGTAGGAAAAAAGGTGGAATTTCTGCCTTGGTGGAAAATTGTCTGGGATCACCTGCTGTAGCAGATGAACATAGTTGTCCTGATCTCAATTCTTACTGTAACTTCTTTTTATTAAAATCTGAATACGAAAACCAACTTAGATGGTTATAGGATGTTACTGTGCAGTTTATTTCTCCTAACCTACTAGAGTGTATCCTTGCCCAAGGCAATACAACATGCTGTCAGATTGTTGGGAGTGGAGTTGTACCAAACATGAAAAAGAAAGAAAAAAACCTCTTCATTTTGTTCTGGCTTTAAATGCAGGAAGATGGCAAAGAAATCCAGTGTAAACCTTTAGGCAGTCTGTGCCTTTATTGCAGCCCTTGAAAATAATCCAGTAAATAAGCAAACAAGCATAATTTGGAGTGAATGGTGAAATGTTGTGTTTCTCTTTAGTCAGCTCTCTGCAGCCTTCAAAGATAGGTTAAGTGTCTGGCAAGAAGGAGGATCTGTGTGTAGTCAAAGGGCCATGCTTTATCCTTAAAGTGACCTGATTGCCTAATTATTATTTTTTCCCAACCAGCTGCAGTTGTAAATACCACCTAAATGTGGACTGGAAGGGTTGGTATCTCGTTTTACATTGCTCGCTTTGTGTTTCCCCTCTGTGCTTCAAAGATTTGCTGTTTATGGCTTTGTGTTTTCCTCCTGCAAGCAAAGAAAAACCCCCAAACCCAAAAGTTTTATCAGGGGTATGAGAATCTCAGCATCAAATTGCAGCCTTGGCAGTAGAATATTTAAAATATTTTCTGATTTAATTTTTTAGAATGGTACCTGTCAAGTCAACAGTGCATCCTTTTAAGAAAGCCTTATGTTTCCGACTCCTAAGATCATGGTGTGTCAGTTGTTCTGCATACACATATGTATATATCTCTATGCATCTAAATGTGTGTGTATATATCTGTATATTCACTAGGAAATTTAAGTAAATCAGGTAAGTAATCATGTCTCGTCTTCCCTGGAACCATTCCCTCTCAGCAAGGTTAGCCTGCTTGGTAGCAGAGGGTAAATCCTTTCTGAAACACTTCCTGAGAGGCAAGTGCTCAAGTACTTGAAGAAAGCCTGAAGTCAGTGGGCTATGGGCACCTCAACCGTGTCCCCTAGTAATTCCACACTGCTATGTAACTTCACATCCTGAACCTTGTCCCACTGGTGTAAGAAGGGAAAATGGATATATTGTGAGCCCCTTTACAGTATTTTGTATTCCCTTGGCTGTTGACCTCATATTTAATACCTGCAGAGTATTGAAATGCTGAAGACACAGTTAACATAATTTTGACTCCTTTGTGCTGTTAGTTTCAGATGTGTCACTGTGCTCCAGAAGCAGTGATGTGTTTATTTTCTCCTGGCTGTTGCAAAATACCTGTCTGTCTCACTGTGTGTTTGCTTGGGTGACTCTACAGATGGGGAAGTCAAGGTTGGAGGACTCTACCTACTGGCTGCAGGTTTGGGGTCAGACTTGTCCCCATAGAGAGTGTGTGTTGTGCTCTGTTTATTTGAAGCACGAGCTCCCCTGACTTCAGTTGTGGGTTTATGTGCACTAAACTTTAGCAGTGGAAGTCCTCGGTTCTCACTTCAGCTTTCCTTTGTCTTTCTGGAAGTTCAACTGTTACTTCAGCTTCTCAGATTTACTCCTGTTGGATGGGGGAGTGCCCAAAAGAGAAAAAGCTGCTGCTAGTGACTGGGAAGGCATGAACGCTTTGAGTGCCTTCTTCCTCAAGACAGCTCAGGTCTTCACAGAAAGCTCTTGGAAATGTGTGCGTTGAGTGGAAAGGAGCAATGCAGACTGCCATTCAGGAGAAAGGAGAAAAGGCATCTGGCAGCGTGAGAGATAGCCAGCGTCATTCGTATGGGAGCATCCAGTTTGGGAAGGCTAGAGTCATGGATCAGTTCCCTTTGCCAGGGACAGCAGCAGAGAAATTGGTAGGTTTCCACTTAAGTAGTCTTGTGCAGGGCCAGGAGTTGGACTTTGATGATCCTTGTGGGTCCCTTCCTACTCAGGATATTCCGTGGTGCTGTGCTTCTTTGAAGTGCTGCTGAGTGCCTGGTGCCTCCCAGCGCTTGCCTGCTCTCATCTCGCTGGGTGCTGCCAGCTCTGCCTGCTGGGTCTGAGTGCCTCCCAGCCCTGCCATATTCTGCTGAATGTGCTTTTTCCTTGCACAGCTGCGTTCATTTTCCTGCAGAGGAGTCCCTTGTGAGGCTCCCTGCCTCAGGAATTCGTTCATCAGCCTGCAGGATTCAAAAATAGCATCCAACCTTCTGCAGGGACTCCCTGGCTGGAGTAAACATAGCAGCCCCGTGCCATGACTGCACACACACTTCAGTGGCCAAGCATCTCCTCTGGGCACTTTGCTCTTATTTACCTGTGGAAAAAAAGTAACTGGCACTTGGGATTCTTGATTTCTCCAAAGCCTTAAGCTGCCTTTGGCTGACTTCCATCCACAAGAGGAAGGACTGGCTGAGCAGTGCCTGGCTGACCTTGCCATGGTGACTCTCTTGGGGAGGGAAGGCATCTTTGGTTCCAGATGCAAACTGGCTCCACACAGCTTGCTGGGGCTCTCTTGCTGCCTCCCAGTCGAGTTGAGAAGTTATGTGAGTCCAATTTCCCTGCAGAGGAGTGCAGTGCTGCTGCCTCCCTGTGCCAGTTCTTCCTCCCTGGGAAATGAAATGGCTAAAAGGTATAAAAAGTTTGTGTGGACTCTGGAAGCAAGCCTGTGTTTTGGGGTCCCAGTGCTTTCTCTCTTTTATGCCTTACTGGTATTTATGGAGATTTTTTCTTTGTGAAGGAATTGGAAAGTCCGCTCAGTCCTCCCTCTTAAGTATGTGTTCCCAGTGTTGTCTCATTTCCAGGCTAAGGCATAATGTAGTTATAAAAGCCTCCCCCTTGGGCTCACCAAGCAGTGTAGCATATTTTTGGCCTTAAGCAAGGGGAACAGATGATAAGCTGAAGCTAGTTATCCTTGTGTTGAAAGTGCCAGAGTGAGGCCAGCAATCCCTGCTGCTGTGGGTATGAACCTGCTGCAGACACCTCACCTTCCATTATTCTGTGCCCTGTGCCAGCTGCTTCTTTTCAAGGCACTGCAGCATCCTAGGAAGGATGCAGGGGAAATGATCAGTGTAGAGTCCTGCCTCCACATGTTCTTGTGAAGCAAAGTGTCAAATGTCCATTTCTTGTAGTGGTGAGAGATGGCATTTTTTTCCTCACTGCTTATGTGTACATAGTTTCTGGGTTTTCTTTAGTTTTGATAGCAGAAAAAGTGCTGACTGATAGATACAGATCCCCATCCTGGACTTGGCTTTCATGTGAGGACCTCTGCTCTTGACTTCAGAGGGTCCTGAGCAACATTGCTAGGTGAGAATGCATAGTTATGGTGCAGGTCAGGAGAGGAAATAGGAGAAAAAGGAGCATTGCTATGTAATATCTGCAAATCAATTCTGTTTGCCCTTTTGAGGGTTCAGCCAAATTGCCTGCCTCCAGCTTCTGTTCGCCACAAAATATAAAGGCGAAACCACTATGGTAGCCAGGAGGAACATAGCTGTGGGAGGAGCACCAGGTGCACCCAGCAGCATTGTCCCTTGTGCCTCACAGTTGCCTGTTGATATTTGGAGTTCCTGGAAAGCTGTTTGTGCTGCTACTCCTTGCTGAGGGTTGTATTTGCAGGAAGCATGCGAAATCCTGCCGTGACAACTGTAATGAACACAGGGCATTACCTGGGAGGTTTCCTGCCTGCTGTCAAAAATGCCGTCTTGGTTGCCCTCGAAGACCTGGAAGCCTTGAAGCACTTCCGGACTTTCCTGCTGTGGAAGGAAATTCTGCGTAACAAATATCCCAAAGACAACTTCAGAGCGGTATGGCTCTGATTGCAGTACAAGACTATCAAATGGTTTCTCTAACCCTTTGATTAATTTTGCCCTTTTTCTGGAAACGGGGGCCTGTGCCTTGCCTGCCCTCCGTGCGGTCACTAGTTCAAGTCCCACGGGAAATCCCAGCAGCATTAGTGCTTTCAGAAAAGCAGGAGTGTCCTTTGGCTTGTCAGAGTTCAAGGGAATACAGTTGTCTTTTCTATGGTAACAAGTGGTTGATTTTGTGATCCAGCCTCCTATCTTAATCCCCTGGACTGGGAACCCACTTGGATGTAGGTTTATATGCTACAATAGAGGAAAGACAAATATTTGGCAGATGTCAGAAACTGTGTTTCCCATGTTGCAGTCATACTAAATTCTCTACCTTTCCTTTTAATGTAGCCTCTGTTTTACTCATTCCTGATGATGTGAGATGTACCAGCTCCTTTCTGGGCCATATCCCTTGCTGTATTCCTCTTGGTGTAGTCAGCAGTGTACAAGACAATTACGATTATTTACTCTCCAAAGTGCTATGATTAAAAGGGAAAGCTAACTCGTAAGCATCTTCAAGGATAAGTCCTCTATTATTTGGGGGAAAAAAAGAGGAGGTGCTAAAATGCTCAGAAAGATCTTCTCTGTAAAATGTTTTATTTATTTGTCTTTATCCCCCTTTTCTTTGCTATTTAGGTGGATAGAAAGTATTTTATGAGCTGTGTTAACTAAATCTTAGCTGAGATGTGACTCCAAGGTAGGGTCTGCTATGAAACAGAGATGAACAGCAGCAGGATTTTATTGCATAATGTCCAGAGCTGCTGCTGATGTGAAACACTTGCAGTTTGCCAGTGCTCGGGTGGTGGCTGGCTGTTGGCTCACCAGGGTGCAGGACTCAAGTTAGGCTGAAGAATGTAGATACTCAGGAATTAGAGGGCTGCAGACCTGCTGAGCAGGACCACAAATCATGAATTAACTTGCATTTGCACAGTGCTCTGAAGATGATAAATGCTGCCTAAATGTTCACTTGGGCTTCAGCATGAATTAAATCCAATAGAAATATGGTTTGAGTATTATTTTCGAAACATTGTAACTGCACAAAGAGTTTTCGTAGTGGTTTTCTGGTTTTGTTTATTTAAATATTTATGAAAAGTATGGGGAAAAGATTTCCTTAAGAAAGAAATCTTGCAGTGTTCAACTGATATGTCTTCATATGTAGTTCTGTGGTGTAACTGCAGCACCAAATCCTGCAGATTCCTTTGCTTTTGTGTTGATGACACTGAGAAGGGTAATCACAGTTAGATGTAGCTCTCCCCTGACCCTTCAAAGTTTGCAACAGGAGTTATCACTAATTTCTCTCTTTCTGGAGCAGGGCACAGACTGACCAGCAATGATTGCACTCACTGTGGCTGGAGCACTGAGCTGAAATCCTTTGGCTGGTGTTATACAGAAATCCAGAGCAGCTGAGCCGTAAGTCCCTTCCAGCCTGGAAATGGGAGAAGCTGGGCCAGGATTCTGGGGAACGGTGCCCAAAGCTAGGCTTTAAAACACAGCCTTGCAAATCTCAGATGTGCTAAAACCCCAGTGGCTCCTGTGGATGTTCAAAGCTGTACTGGGAGTCTTGGCCACTTTATCCAGGTGACTGAAGGCTTTAGGACCAGTTTGGGGAACCTCAGCCTGTATTTCTGGGATGATCAAGGCCTGACATGCAAGGACCTATAAGGTCTTAGCAAATTTTAGAAATGTACGAGGAAGTTTGTTGGGTTTTTTTTCCCCACTCCCAGTAAGCCTTGCTGGGTAAGACAGTCCCTCTCAGTTTAATGTCTTTGTGCTCTTCATCCTCCTAGCGTGCCGTGCAGAATCTCATCCTTTAACATTTTTCACCTTGTTGGATTCACTGTGTCTATTAATACAGTGGATGAGTCATCTGGCATATTTAAGTGCAAACCTTGGGAGAAGATAGCTCTAAAATTGCCTTTTCTATTAAAGCTGATAAGCTCATTACATATGCAAAAAAGGATACGTATATCAGGCAAAGCCAATATATGACTTGGTAGCAAAGACCGGTCGGAAATACAAAATATGTGTAACGATGAATTTAAACACCGTACTAAATCACAGCTATGCTGTTTTATTGGACATTCCTTCCTCAACTATGAAAGCTTTAGCTATCATATAAATCTGTCTCTTAATAGTTAGCAGTTACAGTTCTTTATAATTTATTTATTGGATACTGCTCAGCAAAAATACACCTTCCTGTCAGCTTCCTTTATATACTACATTTTGTTCAATGCTGCAAGCCCAAATTTTTTGCTATGCTCTCTCTGCTGGTGCTGTGTGAATGACTGAAGTACTGTCCAGAAGCTGTGAAGATAGGCCTTACAAAGAAGTCTTTGGTGCTGGTGGCACTAAGGACGGGCTTGAGAAGCAAGCAGCTTCTCGCATTCATCCTGAGGAACCATCCACTGCTTAGGGCTTGCTTAGCACTGTGGGCACTGGGACCTCTTAGAGCAGTTCAGAATGAAATGAAAAATGTACATCAGCTATCAGGGGTTGCTGGTATCCCAGTTCAGACCAGTTACTATCATTTTTATCACCCTAACGTGATGTGCTTTAGTGGAGTCACTTGTTCCAGATGTAGGAATAGGTGTGAATGTGTCTGATAAGTGTTCAAGGAGATCCCAGCCAGCTAATAAACTAGTATATAAATTTGAGGATGTTGAACATGAGTTGTGATGCTGGTCAGGTGTGTGTACACACTGCCTTTCAGGGTGGTTCTCCCCTCAGCTTTCATGGGGTCCCCCCCCCAGCAATCTGGTGTGAAGCAGCCACTGACATCTGGGACCTGCCATGGGTTTGTCCATCATTCATTCCTTTTAGGTCATTAGAGTCTCACCAGCACTTCCAGTCAATCAAGAGAGTGGTTCTCAATCCTAACTCTACCAAACATTTTTTAATTTTTCTGTTCAGGGTTTTTATTGATGAATCTAATACTGGATGAAAGCATACTGCCTCTGAATATTCTGCTAACTGACTAGCACTTTTTTTTGTTCCTCATACTGTTTAAACAATTCTAGTCTCCTGTTGTCATTCACGTGATGCTTTTTCAACCAATATTCTTGCTCTGGTGAATGCTTTGGATACTGTGTCTCTGTTTGTACTTGTCCATATCAATGAAGAAGCAGCAGCAGAAATGGGGTTTCTCTGTGAGGTTCAGCAGAGAGCGGATTCAGAAGATGCATTTCTCTGTGGCCTTCAGCTGCTGCAGCTGTTTGACCCAATGATCTCTGTAGTGGTTTATGCAAAAAGAAGGGAAACTTAAAGCACTTCTTTGTTCTAACTACTTGAGGTCTGCCTTCTTCATTTCAGGTCAAAGCATTAGTAAGATCTTCTCTTCCATGTTAAGGAAATCCTGAGCAGTGCTCATCATGTTAAGAGTTGATTATCCCTTTCATATATCTAAACACAAGCCAATTGTGAATAAAACTGTGCTATCCTTTGAGACCTCCATGTGCAGGATGCCCTTAAAGGATCACCCAAGAAAAGTGCACTTTTTCTTAATGTCTTTATTTATTTCTTTTTAATTTGAAAAAGGGTTAATAATTTATGCGGCTTGTGGAAAACATATCAGCCAAAACCAACATGCCTAGAAGGTAGTCAAGTTTTTACTCTTGGCTTCAACTGAGTGCAGTTTTCTAGAAGTAGAAAGTATCCATAATGTGGGCTTGGAATGGGTAAAAAAACCCCACCCTGTTAATTGGTGCTTTTGTTATCAAGTATCATGACACAGAAGTTTTGATTTACTCGAAACCAGTGTCTCTGCCAGTTCCTGCAATAGGTTTTTTTTCACAGCCATCCCATTCAGCGTGTCTCTGTAATTTAAATAAGTAATTTAGCTCCTTAAAAAAGCATATGATTACCTGGAATACTTTCCTGCATTTTTAATTTGCTTTTACTCGTGTCAGACTACTGATGACATTGCAAAATGAAATGAATATTTGATTGCAGAGTTTATAGCAAATGCAGGTCTAATTGCTTAAGCCAGTCATGTTTATATATCTGATGCCATCAAACTTCTTTTGGAAAAATACAGCAAGACCCCAGTCTGGCAAGGGCCCTTAACCACATCCTTGATTTTCATCCACACAAGTTTTATGGAGGCTGGGCTGCTAGGACTTCTCAGTTATGTGAAGCTGAGAAGGGGGCTGGCTTGTTTTCCTCATGCAGGAGTAATACTGAGTTTTACACCCTGTATTAGGGATGGTGTGGCAGCGTGAGCTGGTGGGTCCTGGTATCTCAGAGCATATGTAGAGTTAAGCTCATACTTAAACTGTGCAACTTGGTTGCTTTGCTTAATAAAATACACCCTTCAGCTGAATGAGACGTGCTACTCTGAGCATCCATCTTGTCTGAGATCCAAGGAGAGGCCAAGAAAGCGGCGGTTTCGCTGTTTGGTCAGGTGTGGTACATGCAAGTGGCAGCTTGGCAGCAGTAGGACTCTTCTGTCATGGATATCTAAGCAAGTTATTAAAAAACTTATTCTTGTCCTTGCTGTGAAAAATTGTGGTGAGTAGTTGAGAGGTGATTTGTTTATGCTGGCTAACTGCAAACAAAACTTTATCGTTAACCTTTTAAAAAAAAATTAGGATGGAACCAATAAAGGAAATTTAGAAAGTAAAAAAAAAAAAAAAATAAGCTGTTGAAAAGCAGTGAACTTCTCAAACATACAGAGAAAACGTGTTAATGAGAGCTGCTTCTGTGCTGCCTCTGGAAAACTAACAACAATTAAAATACATTCATGTATTCCAAAGGGAAACCCAAAATGGGTTTGATTATTAGTTACCCCTTCTGTATCACAGCACATAACTTGAGGCATTTGTTCTGAATTCCAGAAGTTTTCATAGAAATGGAGGATTACCCAAACTGCTTGCCTGGAGTTGAGCAGGTAGTGGCACAGCACCTGGTTTAATTGAGAGCCCTGTATGATAGGGTGATGCTCCACCTGCATGATGTGGGGTGACATATGTGAAAGCCAGGCTTGAGTGTCTAAACCTTCATTTAAACTGTTGTAGGGTGATGCAGGAGGACAGCTCCTGAGGATTTTAATGGGACTGCAGGCGTGTGGCAGATATTGTTGGAGGCACACCATTAAAGGTATGAGCACCCCATGCCACAGAAGTTTCCTGTACACCTAGAGCAGCTCTTGTTCCTCTTTGGCTTGGGATGTGTCTGACACTCGATCCTGGAGCTGCCAGGAGCCAGAGTCCGTCTGCTTGTAATCTGTTCCACTTTCTGGTGCAAAGAAGAAAACACTTCTAATGTGAAATCCATTTTGAAACACACATTGGGAAAAAAAAAAAAAAAAAAAAGAAAGCCCCTACAGCTGTTTGAAAGCTGTTCGGAAGTATGGCATATTAGAAATAGTCCCAGCTGAAATGGATTAGCAGGCAGAGTTCAAGTGAGGAGGTCAAATTTGTAAACTGAATGCAATTTATCTTGTGGCACTGCAGTTTATCACATGGTTGCAGGAATAAAGAAATGCCACACACATGCACATATTCACACCTAATAATTTAAGAAAACTGGAGAAGGTCTTAAAAGACATTAAAAGGCTTCTGATGACATCATGCTATCTGAGGTAATAAAACAAAGATGGTTGAAGTCAGTTCCAAAGCAACTGTAGCCAGAGATGTCTTTATATGCCAGTCTTTATATATCTTTCATGTCTCAGGAAAAAGGTGATTGAATCCTAATATTGCATAATAACTGTGTGAGGAGACACTGGCGAAGAATTTTCCTCTCATGGATTTCTTCATGCTACTTTTCATTTATTTATTTTACATTTACAGAGATTCTTTAATGTCCAAATTAGCTGCATTTACAGGTCTTTAAAACTTGTGGGATGGTTTGCCCTGTAGAAAATCAAAAGAAAACTTTTTCAGGGCGTGGCTGTGTAGTTTCCTTGGAGCCCCTCTTTTTGGGAAAATTTTATTTTCTGCTTTAGAAGGAGCAGGAGCCTTTATTTCCTTCCTTTTTAAGATTTCATTATGAGCTGGAAGGTTTCTCGTTGAATTTGTGTAGCACATTGTTGGATAGTAGATTTCATGAGGGTGTCTGCATAGAGACCCTCTGCTTTTCTGGTGGCTTCAGGTCCTGGTGGTGCAGAATTTCCAAGGCTCATGCTTTGTCAATGCTGCAAAGTTGGTGATCTTCACTGTTTTGTTCACATGTGGTATTTTCCCTGACAGGACGCAAAGCTCATCGAATGAGCTTGTAGAAGGTGCTCTTGAAAATCTGGTCATATTGGGACTTTTAGATTGGACTGTGTTGTCTTGAGACAATGCAGCCTGTTAATAATCTTTAGTCTTGGTTATGAGTGTCATCTAAGCTTGGGCCTGTGTGTTCATTGTGCTCTGATGTGGGAAGGTATTCTTCTGTCCTTCAAAAGAGGTTCACTAATGTCACCAAAACAGGAAAGGTGGTGGGCCTCCTTTTGGAGGAGGACTGTGACTACTAAGCCACTTGGAATTAAAAAAGGTCAGGATAATTCTGCATTTTAGTCACATTTGGTGCTAAGTTTAATGATAAGGACATTTTTTCAATGACACTTCAGGTGGTGTAAACTCCAGGGAAAGATGTTAGTGTCACATTAATAATAATTATTTAGAAGTGTGACAAACTCATCTTGAGCAGCCTCTATTAGACACAATTTCGAAATGAAATTTAAAGTAGAAGGTAATTTCTAGATGCAATTAAAAACTTGTCAGAGTGGAGAAGCAGCCACTTTCTGTCTCATTTTGATGGTAAGCACTGTAATCAAGTGGCTCAGCCTGGCATTTTCCTGCCTGCAGCTTGATCGTGGACAATCCTAATGCAGTATCTGATGCAGCTGCATTTCCAATGCATTAAGATCTAAATGTTCTCAGAGGCAAAATACCCCAGACTTGTTTTCTATGATAATTTTCTTTTAAGGGTGTTTTTTTAAACAAGTCCCTGAAGCATCAGTACCCCTTATTCCAATTACAATCATTTCAAGATGTGATCCCTGCAGAATACTATGGAGTTGGTATGTTTGCAGCTTTTCCTTATCCTCACATGCCAGTTGCTAGAGGGATAGTAACTGGAGCGTGCAGCCCTCCTTCCAGCATGTCTTTCCAGGCTACATATTTCTGAACTCCTCTTTTGCTTTTGCCTGCTTATCTTTTCTATTACTGAGGAATTTGATGTGTGCAAAAAAAGCTTCAAACACAGCCTTGGGGCTTCTTTGGTTTTAGACCAAACCCATCATATTTTGCTGTTTACACATCCTCATTCACCACTTCCAGTTACTCCAATCTACTTCTAGCCCAGACAGCCCCTGTAATTCGGCTATGGATGGACTTCTAAATTTTGACCATCTAGCCCAAAGGATGAATTTCTTTGTTCCCCAGTCTGGTTTTGCCACCTGCATATCTTAGAGCCTCAGTTCAAGTTAACAAACTTTGGTGAATGGCATTAATGCAAGAATATGATGGGCCTAAAATATCCATTGTATGCTAGTGTCCACATTTTTATCTTAACAGTTCTCACAAGCAGGACATTTAATAGCCAATCTATGAGTGTTTTGTCTTGATTTCTCACCAAGCTGGCTTTTTCAAAGGAGCTGGTGGCAGCTAAACAGAGAGAGTTCATTTTAAATCAGAATTATTGAACTTGATGTCCCTCAAACCCTCAACACCACTGACCGTGCTTAGATCATGTCTTAGCTCACATAAAGTGTGTGACTTGCAGTGAGATTCCTATAGGACCATCCCTTTCTGGTGCATTTCCATGGTTTAGGACGCCCTTGGGCTGCAAATTGTGGCAGACCTTCATGAGTGCCTTCCCAGTGTCAGCTGGGGCTGACAGCAATACAAAAATCAATTTAGCATGGAAAAAAAGGAAACCAATATGTCCTAAGTTTAGATGCTGGTGTCTAGTGAGATTTTTGATTTGTGTGTGTTGTTTTGGTAAAGATTGGAAGAGTTATAAGTTTGTGCAGTGCTAGGCATTTTATGGCATATTTAAATGTCTATAACATAATTCGCTTTACCATCAGAAGGCATAAATGTCAGCCTATTGACACATTATAAAGACACAAATGGAATGTAGCCTGGCAGACTGGTGCTGGTTTTGAGGTTTAATAGTACATCTGTATCATTTATCCCAGCGGGAAATAACACAGGATGTTGCCTTGTAATTTTTTACTACTGTATAATAAAATGTAACCACAATAAATGGTGTCTAAGCAAGTAATGCAGCAGATTCTGGATTTTGTCCAGTGTGCCTTTACCACTTAGGTTAGTTTTGCCCCCCTGCAAGTTTAGGCAAGATGCGATTTTGACTGGATACAAAGGGAATGTGGATCTCTTTAATGTGTTACATAGGTATCTATAGAGACCTTTCTATGCATTCCACCCCTTAATTGGCTGGTGTTAGCAGTGTGCCGGTTCATTCCTCTTTAAATCACTGCCATCCTAAGTTGAACTGTCCTTGAAAGGGTCTGTTCTGCATTTCTGCACTTCAAGAATGTCTTTGCAGGTTGATTGCTTTCCCAAATGTCCTCTCTGTGATACAGCGTTATGTGCAAGTAGGCTTTTGATAAAAACTCGGGTGGCGACATTTCATGGAAGTGTTATCAGACTCATGCAAATGGAGAGCAGGGATTTTGTGTGTTTGTGTTGGGTGAATTTAACTTATGGTACATTCCCTGCTCAATGCTAATGGGGCATTTCGAACACCTTCAGCATCCAGGAAGGTGCTGTGTCCTGCCTGGTGCCAGTCCTTTCCTACCTTCAGTGTCTGGGCTGCTCCACTGCTGCAGGCTGGGATTTTTTTTTTTTAATTAAAGCCATGAGAAGTCTGAGAAAGGAGTCAGCACCCAGCTAGGCACTTCTGCAGGAGCCTGATAATGCAGAAAGGCTCTCTGGTTGCTTTGTAACATCTGTCCTGCAATGTTCCAAGTGAAGAAAAATATGAAAACATTATTCTGTGCGTATGAGAGGGCTGCACATTTGTAAAAAGACAATTAACATAGAAATGAGGGAAGCTTTTGATTCATCAAGTAGATTCAACAGACTGTGTCATTTCCTTGATTTTCATTTTAATTAGGATTAATCAGTTTTATCTCCTAAGGTCTTTGCAGAGAATTTACACGAAACAGAAGATTTTGGTCAGCAGTGTGCCGGTGTAATAGCCCCTACTTGAAGAAATCCAGCTGTGGCACGTATAACCAGGATTAGATTTGGCAGGGCTCCAGGCTCCCCTCTCCTCTCTCATTAAATGCCTTGCTGTTGCATGGAGCTCTCTGGATCTTCCAATACCAGATCCTGGGTTTCACATAGCTGCCTGGTTGCTTGCTTCAAAAACCACTTGGAACCAGTATATTGCTTGGGAAAAAATATCTCTGGGATACCAGCTTGAAATAATGGCTGCTCTCTGCTTCAAAGACAAGCTCAAGAAGTCTCGCTTAACCCCAGCACCCATTGGTCCTGACACCTGGGAGCTACAGCCAGCTGAGACAAAATGAAGCTGACCTTTCTCTCCTCAAACTCAATATATTTGACAGAAGCACTTGGGTTTGGATGGAGCTTCAGATATGTTAGAAGTGGAGAGTGAGGGAAAGGAGCCAGATAGTTCTATAGGAAGGAGAGCAGCAAGTCAATGGCCTTGTAGGGAGGCAGCAGGGTTTGAGTGTGTGTTCTGCATCCTGCACAGAAGAAGCAGGACTCCAACACACCCTGGGTGAGTGCTGCTGTCTTGGTGTTGGGCTGTGTTCTTTTTCTTCTTCTTCTTTTTCATATTTTTAAAAGCCTCTTATCCCACCAAGAAAATAAAAAAGAATCTTTGAAAATGGTTACAAAACCAAATGAAATCTTTCTGGTTTAGTTATTAGACATATTTCTGAGTGGATGAATTTCATAATGGAAATTAGAATAATTTGCAAACATGAGGAACATTTTATTATGATTATTTTTCAGTACCTGAGATAGATATCTTGCTGCGAAAATTTCCATATTATGTGAAAGTGAAAATTTAGTTTCCAGTTTGTTTCTTTAGTGAAGAAGACGTAATTGTTCCAAAATACATGAAATGTAAATGTTTTCCTATTAATCATAGGAGAACAATATTTCATCCATGTGGGTCCTACAACAGTAAATATCAAGTGTAGGTTTTAAGCATCTTGTACACTCAACAGATTTTAAAGCCGTTAAGTGTATGAACAAGAAGAAAATGGAGACAGAAGGCAAAAATCGCTGAAGGGAAAATCCTACTGAAAGCTCACAAAGCATTTTCAAGCTTACAGAAATGACCTGCTCCGTTCCTGTTACACAGAAGTGTTAAAATGAGAGCAGGTGACCCCTTTCCCCCAAATCATTCATCTGTTATGTCTGCAATGTATTTAGACTGAATCCTTTCCCAGATGCTGCGGATCTGTCGGTTCCAGGGGAAATTAATGGGATTTTACCATTTGCTTTGAGGAAAAGAGGACTGGACTTTCTCCCGCTGTCTTTGGCAGGAAGGAACAAGGAGCTTTCCTGTCTGCTCTCTTTAAATATTGCGTCTTTTTAAGCTCTTTTTGCCAGATAGCCTAATTTGTGTTACTGCAATATACCATGTTGGAAAGTTACAGAGGTTAATGTACAGCACTATGATACACAACCATAATGGTAGACTCTAATGTTTTTTAAATGGTAAACCAAAGGCATTTGTAATACGAGTTGTAGTGAATTGCCTGCACTTCTTGCCAGAGATTAGTTTAGCATTGCTTTTAATATTTTATGCACTGAAGTTGTTTGCAAAGACTAAAAGCTTCACTCACTTTGCACACTTGTGCTTTGCTCTGTCCCTGTACAAAGCACAACAGAGCCACTCTCTTGCTGATGAATTGTATGTCAGGAAGTTCTATCAAATCACAGTTATACTGCATTGGAAAGATTTTTCTAGTAATCAGTGAAGATTACATCAGCTTTATGGTGTCATAACTGAGCCAGGTAGGTAGAAATCTAACCTTTCGTAATATCACAGGTTGCATATTAATGTTTAAAATATCTAAACCACACATGAATGATGTAAGACGTTTTTACTTTAAATGTTACTGTAGAGATTTGACAGTACATAATCCCATTAAAACAGAAGAGTGCAAGATTAAATGACCAATTTGCAATTATAATTATGCATATTGAGATTGACCATTCTTTAAAAAATTGGAAGTGCAAGGTTGAGAAGGGTGTTTGAGCAATCACTCTTTGTTGAGAGCATTGATGGAAGAATAAAAAATTTGAGGGAGATTGATTTGTCAGTAATCTGCATGAAAAAGTATGGGAAGCATTTCTTTGGAACGTGAAGGGGAGGTAACCCTTTCACTGTCATGGTTACCTTTGCTTGGAGAGCCACCACAAAAAGACATGATCAAAACCAGAGCAGCAAGTAACACTGAACTACCTCACCTGCTCTTGACACTTGATAAATAAAGATTATTAGTTGATCAGCTTAGTATTGGAGAGTCAGCATGGCCTCATGAATACTCCAGAGGAGGTGGGTTTTGTTCTAGCGCTGTCAGGGGCCTGCTTTTTGACCTTGAGCAAAAATTTTTTGTCTCCTTGCCTTTCTTTCTGCTATTGCTTGATTGCCTTGTCTTTGTGGAGGATGAGCTCTTCAGGAGAGAGATTTCTTTGCAGTGTGTTCTGTGAACAATGAAGTCTGAGCCTCACTAAAGCCTCTAGGGGCATCTCTAAAAGAAATTATAATTGTTAGCTTTAATCACTTTCATCAAAAGAGCTTGGTAATGGAGAGTGTCAGTGTGGAGGATTTGGAGAAATCTGTAGGGTGCCTGTTAATTAAGTCACCGTGGGTGAAAGTTGCTGATTGGGTTTCCTGGGGCTGATGCAGAGATGCTGATGCCCGGGAGCAGGGCAGTGCTGCTCCATGCGGGTTTTCATCCCCAAAAGCATGATGCTGACGCTGGGTGCTCACTCCTCTGCTTCTGTAGAGCCAGAAGCGAGGCGCTTGGTACGTTTTAGCAAACAAGGCTTTTTCAGAAGCCTCCTACCAGTTGCCTAAATCTTCATGTTTTTTTTGTGGGTCCCTCTGTTGTGAGCATTTACCACAGAAATAGGGCTGCTTGGCTTTCTGCAGTGAAGACAGATCCTTCAGGGTGACCCATTCCATCTTGATGGATTCTCCTCCTAGCCTTTGCTGTTGCCAAAATAAAGTGTTTATCATTGCTGTCCTTATTAGCAGCTTCTGGTTTGGGATGGAGGTGCAGCAGCATGCCAGTTTGCAGATTAATTACCCTTCTTGTGGCATCTTGTGATGCAGAGCAATGTGCCCTTGTCCTCTTCTCTATTCACCATAGCAGAGGATTTAGAAATATTTAGCCACATCAACACCAGCATCAAGTCAGTAAAAGTGGGCTATGTTGAAGTATCTCCATTTTTCGTTCAGCAGTAAACTTGGCAGGTGGAGATCCAGGGTAATAAGGGATGAAGCATGGGAGAGAGGTGATTTCCCCTTTCCTTACCAGCCTGAGAGGGACCACTTTCCAAATTGTATGACCAGGGAAGAGCTGGGGAAGAAGCAGCAAATACTTTCCGAGAAGCACTGTAGGTTTGAGGGCAAGCAGGTTAGTCAAGTGATGTGGAGAGCAGTAAAAGAGGATCAAAACAAAGTTCCCTTGCATAAAGGGCAGGAGCTCCACTGCTCTGAGTATTAGTAGGAGTCAGAGGTAAAGCAGTGCCTCTTTCTTTAGTGTGTTTATTCTCTGTTTTAGGGCTAATGCCACATCCCTGTAGTTCCTGCAGTGCACCACTGCCAGTGAACATCAACTCTCTAACAACTATTTTGCAAGATCTTTGCTCTTGCAGGAATCCCTGTATGGTTCCCTTCCTATTTTAATACGAACAAGAATTCCCCAGTCTGCATTTCAAATCTGCATAGAAATATGCATGTGGCAGAGGCCAGCTCAAGGTTACACATTTGGCATTTGGGAAGGGAAGGCAAGAAAAATTTACCAGTCAGTACACTCACATTATGATAAAATAAAGGTGAGCTGGGAGAAGAGCATGTGCTGAATCCTAAAATGACACAGAAGAGCCATAAACCACCATAATATGTTGTGCTATCTCTGGTCCTTTATGCTTCAAGCAGAAGTAAAATGTGGGGTATCATAAATGAAACAAAGATCTTGTTTTAATTTTTTTTTAAAAACCATTGCAAGGCAGTGGGGTAACAAACATTAACTTCAAACCAGGCAAATTTGTCTGCTCTGTACTGCTGCCATCGTATGAGAATTATTGTCCAAAAGCCTCTTGGAACCAGGTAAAGGTTTTGCTATAAAGCACAAGTAGAGTAGTCTAAACAAATTGCATTTTTCCTGGAAATAAAGTATATGGATGTCCTTATGAGGTGTTGCCTGGTCTGCTCTACACTACTGAAACTGTATATATTTGGTCAAAATCCAAGGCTGAAAATGAGTATAGTCTGTACATCTAGGGACTTTTTCATTTGTACAGTGAGGAATAATAACTGGCCTTACCCCGAGTTTGCCTGTAAATTTCCTAGATGATCCAAAGCCTGTTTATTGCTTACAGAGGCAATTTTGCTGACAGTCAAGCTGGAATAGGTCTCTTTTTCTTCCAGAGCATCCATACTTGCCTATTACAGAGAAATCACTCAAAAAGCAGCATGCATGCTGGACTCTCAAGCCTTGTTTTAAGTTTTAATTTACTTGTCTGACTTCCAAGGTTACTGAATGCAAGCAATTGCTCCTTCAGTACATAAATAAGATGAGTTATGCGTTAGGGACCAATGCCTCGGCCTCGTTCTTCTCATGCTCTCAAGGGAAGATCTGCTGAGGAGTGCTTAGAGCTGGGGTGCAGCTTTCTTTTTCTGTCATTGAAAATTAAAGAAAGACCATTCTGGATTAGCTCAGATGTGAAACTGGAGCCTCAGGACCATTTGTTTTGGTCTGAAATTTTTGAAGGTGTAGAGTGGTCCAGGGTGTGGAACCATGGCAGCAGAATGAAAGCTGTGTTAGAGCCCTGGCTGGGAAAGGCTTGGGGACTCACTGCTGTAACTGGAACAACTGGCCCAAATTTAACACTGGATCCTTTTTTAATCAGCCATTAAAGTTTTTTCATTTCAAGACACTTCTTTCAAATAACATGACCTGTGTTCTCCCCTACAGGTTGCAGAAGATGAGCTGGGTTTGTAGTTGATGTTGGAAGCAAAATTCAGGCAGGACTCATTGCTGTTTCCCTTGCATGGGTTTTTAATTATATTTCCTAATTGTTTCACTGGGTTGGGATGAGGTCCTGGGGTCCTGTGCTATCCAGTTTGACTCTGACAAGACTGATTCTCACTGAAGTTTCATTTGTAGCAATCCCAACTGTGAGGAGCAATTTTTCGTGTGTAATTAATCCTAATAAAACCAACACTTGCAGGAGGCTGACCTGGATCCATCCATTTCATTGTTTCGTCAATTAATGTTATATTTAGCATCTAACACTGTAATTAGAAGAAAATACTGAAGATGTAAAGGGACAGAGAAATTTTAAGTTGTAGCTGCCAAGGAAAAGGAATTAGTATCCTTGCAAGCATAATTTATTTTAACTTCTTTGCAAACTGGATGTTTTTTATTCTGGTGCAGTGACCTCTAAAAACCTCTGATAAATTGTCCGGTTTAACAGTAGTTTCTCCAGATCACATTGGAGCCTGTTGTGGGAAGAGATACTCACGTACCTGTATGTGTTTGATATCTACTTGAATCTCTAAGGTTTTTTTAATTATTGGCAGTGATATTGTCCACTGATTTTTCCTCTGACCATTGTTTTGTATGTGTTACTACTGTTTTCCCATGCAGAGATCTACTTCATAGACATTAAAAATTCTTACTTCTCAAAAGTCAGTTCTGTTGACCAAAATCAGTTGTTCATTGCTCTGTCCTCTGGTAAATGCATAGCAGAAAGTTCATGAGTGCCTTATATGTCCTCAGAGGCCAGTATAAACGTTTTTAATTGTTTGCTTTTTCTCTTTGTTTCCAGAAATGTTGAATACAGTGCTCTGCAAAAAATAACGTGTGGGTTTCTCGCACCTGAAGAACAAGAAAAGGTAATTACTGGACCATACACTCGAGCCTCATTTGTTTGCTGTGCTAAAATATTTAGACCTGATCACGTTGCGTGAGCCTCCAGCACTGTGTCTGCATATGGGTTTTGTGTATTTTCAGTTATGCAGGCGCAGTTGTTTCATGAGAATATTCCTTTACGTAAAGGGAACAGGGGAACAAAAGCAGCAGAGCATGAAAATGCTGAAGCAAATGGTAGGGAAGAGCATACTGTGAATATTTTCAGTACATATAGAAGTGAAAAGGGTAAAAGGGGGGGGAAAGCATCAAGGCATATATGTGCCAATGGGAAGAGAGCTGCAGACTTGGCTGTGTTTGCAAGACTGTTTGGTGGAGCCTTGCAGCCTGCTGGGCGAGTGTCGGAGGAGGCTCAGTGATCATCAGCATTACAGCAGCCTCCTCATGTTTCAGTGACTGAGTAGCTTGTGGGGTGGTGCACCCTGCTCCAGAGGTTGTGAGCTCCTCTGCTGCCTGCAAGCCTGCCTCTTGCAATCGAGTTTCTTGATCCTCCTGGGTCATGACATTTTGTTGGTGCAACGCAGCTCGGCAGGGCTGTGGCTCAGTTGCTGGTGTTAAACAAAATGCTGTTCATCAAACTTTCATGAGACACTTTGCCAGGGGCTGCATCTTGAAAGAGTAGGCTCCAAAAAGCAGTGAGCAGAGCTGTGCTGCTCCGTACTGCTGCCATCTCCTGTATTTTCTTCTACCTTCTTTCCAAGGCTGAGAGGTGAGCACCCCTACAGGACCTCGAGTGTTTTTGGACTCTTTCCTCCTTGGAGGAAAAGCTGGACAAGGCAGGCATGGCCATGTTGAAGAGTGGTGGTCCTGGTTCAGCTGGTACATCCCTTCAGCTGTATAGTGATCCAGAAGAGGGGCCAGGAACTCACCTCTGCCTTAAAGTCTGTGTCAGGCATGATTCTTACTGGGGTTAAGCTGAGGAATCTACATGAGCTGAGCCTTTCAGTAAGTTTTTGTCGTAATTAATATAATGACTTTAAAGTAAGAAAATGTGTCGGTAGATATCAGTATGAAGAACAAAATAAATATATAATGTGAAGGTCTGTAAATCTGAGTATAGCAAAGCAAGCCTAGTGAGACTTAAAAACATGGATATGAAGAGAGGGACACAGCAGATGTTGCTGGGGTCAGGGAACTTTCTGTATGAACACGTGACATGTTTTTAAGAGACACTTGATTTCATTGCTTGGGTTTGAAAAATGCATGTGAGTGACATCTTGTGTTCACTACATCTGCAGTGCCGTACTGCTGATAATTAGCACGTGCATTTTAGTATGAAGCCAAGATGACAAACACAGACAAATCATAGGGTGGAACAATTCTGCTTTCTTCATGTATCAGCATTACCATTTTCTGAAAGTCCATCTTTCCACCCTACAAATGGAAGTGTTGTCTCAAGAAGCATGTTGAAAAACACTTCAAGGGCTTAAATTTGTAACTTGTGTGGAACCTTGTGTGTTTTTCTTGTGGTGGTCTCTGCATGCATCAGTTGAGTGCAAAATTATGAGAGCAGAGGAAAAAGAGCGGATGGAAGAATAAGCTCTTGGAGCAAATAAATGCTTGGTCAAAGTGCATTAAACTTTTGGAGAACCACATTGTCCTGTATTTGGGGTCAACCTGTTTAGAACTACCTTCCATGTGCTAACAAATGGGATTCATTTTGTTGGATACTTCCATTTGGATTTATGGTGTCATTTAAAACTCGGTAATGCTTTCTGTCACCATCACCAGATCATTTCTCTCCTGTGGGACTGTCCTGTTTGGGCACTTGACATTTATGGGAAATGTAGGATAACTTTACTGGGAGTCAGACAGATCAATGCTTTTGAGTATAAGTCTGCTTATCCATGTCAAAAAGAAAGGTTGAAAAATCAGTTTTCTTTAAAATAATGAGTTTTCCAAGGGGAATAATGGAAAGGTGGTGCAGATTACAGTATGCCATGATGTATTGGCAAAGAGGAAGACTGTGCCATACTGTTGAGTCTCACTGGTATTTCACTGCTCTTTTATAAGAAGGTGAAATATTAGTCTAAGTTAACCGTGCAATTTAAAATTATCTCTACAAGTTCAGTCATTTATGCTTATTTATGCTTTTGGGACAGTTGTAAAGGGATTTTTGAAAAAAGCAGTATTTCTTTTTGTGAGTAAGAGATTAAAAACATGTCCACATTCATCATGGCTGCGTGCTTTCTGAGGCCTTGAAACACAACTACCCTCACTATTGCAATGTGGCTCAAACATGGGAATTATTCCCACTGGGTTTCTTGAAAGCTATAGGTGTTGTTTTAAAGTTTCACATAAGCAATATTGTAAGCAGGTAAAGGGTATATATGCAGCAAAAAAATGGCCACTCACGTTGTTATATTTGATCTTGTCTTTTGTGAGGTCAGGTTTTGTGTGAAAAAACACAATTTTTTTTCATCCCTTGAACGGGATCCCACAGAGTCATTTAGCTCTGCCAGCTGTGTGAGCAGAACAGCCATGAGCTCTTTTATTCCTCCAGACTGCAGCAGTGTTTTTTTATTTGGTGCTGCATGGCACTTGGTTGCAATGGCTGGGCTAGGGATGTATCAGATGTATTTCATTGCAGAAGACACAGTAGCTGCCCTGTGCATGAGTCAGTCCCTAGGAAAGGCTTTGCCCCATCTCACGGAGGCAGTGACCTTGATGGGGATGTTCACCCCTGTGCAGTGGGGGCTTTTTGCAGATGGAGTGGATTTAATGCTGTGCTGCTGTAAGCATCAGTGAGCAGGGTCCAAAGCTGCAGAAATTGAGACTGTGCTTTTACTTCCTGCATGGCCAGACCCAAGGAAGAAATCCCAAGGCTCAAGGGCATGAGAAGCGCTCTCTTCTTTTGTTCTCTGTGTCTTTCTTTTTTTTTTTTTTTAAACTGGCTGGCCATGACATTAAGATTTCTAATTAATTTAGAAACCACAGGCAGTTGAAGAGAGTGAGCGATGTAATAACTGGGCCATGGGGCAGAGTAAAAGCACATCAATTATTCAGGCAGTCGCTGCTGCTTATTCCCTTCCCAAAGCTGGGCTGGCTGTCAGCATGTGTCAGTGATGCTGCTAATGCCCTTCAGAATTTACATGCATAAATAGTGGCCTTTTAAAATCTGCATGAGGATAACTTTAGTATTTTCAACAATAGCTACCAGCAACGTGCTCTGTCTGGGTGCCAGGGGCTCCAACCACTATTTTGGGTGCCTTGTTCAAAACTGGGATCTTGGCAGGTGCATCCCCTAGAAACCTCTGCTGTGCAGAAGTTGCTCCTCAAAGAGGTTGAGGGGCAGCCTGAGCCATGCAAAGAAAGAAACAGTCATGCTTTAAAATGCAGGTGGTGTCTGAGATCGTTCTTTGTGTGGGCAAGTGAGTCCAGTATCTCTTACACATCATCATCCCCTGCTTTTATTACTGTGATATCTCCAAAGCACTCTCCATGAAGATGCCTTGGATGCCTCTGGGGCTGGACCCAGTGCAGTTCCTCTACAGGTGGAGGAGCAGGAGGCATCCTTCTCTTCCTCATTGCTCTGGCTATTGCAGGTCCTGCACTTTGACTGAGCAGTTGAAAAGTTGAAATAGAGGAAGCTTCTCTCACTGCCAAGACCTACATTCACAGGACTGGCTGTGATTGCCTTAACTGGGTGCTCCTCAAAGTCTCCTGTTTGGGATGCCACAGGGAGCAACGCTGATTCCTGCATTGACCCAGTAAGGGGAGTGAAAACCAGGGGACCAGGTGGATTTTTCTGCCGTGGTCTACAAGTGGATGACAAAGCCTTATTTTTCTGTCTGGTCGGCATGGTTATCCCTGCTGCTGGCGGCAGCCACCTTGCTTTTTAAAAAGTGAACTAATTTGTAAAGGCAACGAAATAAAGTGAGCCTTGCTAATTATGTGTTGTGCCGGCGAAATGACCAGCTTAGGTTTGGAAAACATTGTCTGTAATTAATGGTGAAAGGCTTTTTCTCTCATCTGTGTAGCCATTATGAATCACTTCTCCCCATGGAAACTTTTAAATCTGTCTCACTGGGGAGCCTGAGGAGGAACAGGTAAAATGGATTTGCCTTAATAGCTGCAGTTGTAACTTAAACACTTGAAATGATATTAAGCATCTCTCTCCATTAGCATTTCATGTTGATTCTGATGATATACCAGCCGAAGCTAAGACAAGATCAACGTTCATTAGATGGAAGAAACTAAGCTCTGTAGACAAATGCTTTGGCTAAATGGGGCCTTCATTGCACTGAGAACAAGAAAGCAATTAGCTGAAATGTTTGTTTACAAAATCTAATTCCTGGGGAGTATCTTCTCAGATTGCCACTTATATCTCTTGGTCTGGTTTTGTTACCAAGGCTTGCAGGTTGACGGATTTTGCAAAGCTTCATTGTAGTACGTATATAACAGATGTTTCAAACTTTGCATGGTAAAGCTGAAACCAAGTGAAGAGCAGGCGCTAAGCTGCAGGTGTGCCAGAGTTTATTTGTGCATTCCTCACATTTATTTTACAGTTTGCTGTTAAGTGCAATTAATAATAATATTAGATGTTCCAGATATTAAACAGTGTAGGCTGAAGAGAAGCTGGAAACTGTGCAGCACTGAGTGCTGTTACTGCAATCCTCCTGTCCCCCACCTGGAGCCTAGCCCAGGGGAATCACCAGTGGGTTCCAGCTGGGTGAGGCTGCATCTCTGCCAGGATAACTGCATGAGGAGCCTTGTCCTGGTTGGTTGACAAACATGAACACCCTCAGAAGGTGATTTTGCCCATCTGCAATGCAAATCGTGCTCTGGAAATGCTGCTTCTCTTTGGGTTACAGAAATGGCCAGTGGGAAACACAACTGCTGCTGTCCAGCTATTAGAGCAGATTTTGTCACTGTGTAGCATTTGTGGAGTGGGAAGGATCGGGCATTTTGAGCCTGTGCTGATACCAACAAAACAACTTCATACTAATTGTAAATGTGCAATAGAACATTGCACTGCATGCTTGGATATGGTGTGGCAGTATTTGTTAGCTTTTTCTTTTTTTTTTTTTTTTAGTCCATGTGGTGGCTTTGCTTTCAGTGCAGTTTTTTCTAGTGACTTCCTTGCAAGTGAAGAGTGTCTGCACTTACCCATGGGTGATACTGGGCAAGTAAGCATTTCCTGGACACATTTCTGTCATGTGTCTGGTGTCAGACATGGAACAGTTACCAAAATAATACCTTTTCTTCCCCATTTGCTGAATACAGGATATTATTAAAATAGTCAGTGTAATCTGTTTGGTGATGGCTTATAGTCACGTTAAATGATGGGGAACAGACTAATGAAGGCTATCCTATTGGTGGATAAGGGCTACAATTTACCAGGCCTGCAGTTATTGAAGTAAAACAAAGTTGCTTTTGCCTAATGTGCAGAGTGGTAGGTGATGCACAGGTACGTCTGTGCGTGTTGTACTGAGCACAGCAGTAGAGAGAGGGGATGAGCTCTGGATGTCTGTGAGAGTTCAGGATGGGATAGGACTGCTGCAGAGGCTCCTTACGTGGTTGCAAGAGGTAAAGTCTCAAAGCCATTCAGATGTCTTAGCCGTGACTTGTTAACAAGCTCATTGCAATGTTGTGGGTCTTGCTGCCTCCTCCTGTGCAAAGGATGCTCCCTGGCAGTGCTTCTCCTTCAGGCAGTGAAAAGGGAATTGCAGGAATCAGTGCTGGGCTTTGCTCCTTGAAAGGCACTGCTCAGGGGATCCCTTGGGAGTCTATGCTAATACAGCATTTAAGACACTGCTTTTTCAGTGTCAGCACTGGAAATGACAAATGCTTCCCTTAATTTGAGAGAAGTGTGCCTGATATTACATGGTTATATATGCCTGAGAGTCTATTCTCAAGACAGTACATGGGCCTATCTCCTATGAAAGCTAATTGCACTATTAGGAGAAGATATCTTGCTAACTTAATAAGATACATTTATTTGTGTTCTTAGAGGATTTTTTTTCTGAGGTGGAAGAAATCCTGAATCGTGCCAAATTTTATTTGAAGCGTACTGTTCTTAGCTGTCCCTTCCTCTCTCCCCATGTCAAAACTGTTCTGCAAATTGAAAATATTTTATAAGTTCAAGGCACACCAATATAATTGAAGGCAGGCAGCACTTATGAGAGCTGAAGGGGAATTCATCATGCAGATGACTTGAGGCTGATTTTTTCCTGTGGACGGAAGAAATGTCAGTAGGAAGCAGCATTGCCAACAGGTTTGTGTGCATTAAAGGCATAGAAAATTCAGGTGAACAGGAAGAACTGTGGCCAAGGTGTCTCCCTTTGCCCCTGCTCTGATGTGACTTTAGCTCTGCCACAGATACTGTCAAGAATCTGGGGCAAATCGAGAGTTTTATTGCCTGGGCCTCCTTTGGGGTGGAGGACAGGACTTGGGGTCTGGGTGACTGCATCTACCCCCTCCCCAGAAACCCCCTGCTCTTGACATCCCACAATGCAGATCATCTTAGTCTTCTCCGCATTCCACAGGCAGTTAAAGCATTCGGAGCTGGGCACTGAGATTTTGTACCAGCATGATTTGAACTTCAGTCTAATTTAGACAGAAGTTTAAAGAGCTCTCTCCCCTCCCTCTCATGCAAAGTACACTGGAGAGTCTACATGTGCTGGCTTGGAGACATTTCCCTGTGGTTTATTGCTTTGCTTTTATTGATGGGCTGTGTTTGCTTCCACACAAACTGATTCATTTGGACACAATGATTTGTTTCGCAGAAGTTGTTTGCTTAGGGATGAAGGCTGAATTAAGGGGGTTTTATGGGGTAGAAACTTTATTTCCACAGACTTCTTCAGATCCCAGTTCCACTCCCTGCAAAGTTTGTACAGACTCAGATAAAGTGGCCCTTGGCCAAACTAGGAAGATGCAATGTGCCAAGTAGCTGTAGGGAGAGCAGAAGGATATGTTAAATTACAGAGAGCTTTTGAAAATTTTAGAATGTCCTGCAGGAGCAAAACGATGGATCTTGTAAAAAAATGTAAGATTATCTGATTCTGCTTTTTAATTTCCAAAAATATGAACAAAATTGGAACAATCAATCCAATTTTATTAAAATATGAAGATATGCTAAGTACAGCATTAGATATGTATTTTTTCACTATAAATACACCCCCAAGGAATCATTCTATTTTTAAGATGAACTTGGTATTATGATAATGTAAAAGAAGTCTATAATTTATAATTCCAGTTGGAGGTGAAGAAATTTAACATGTCAGTTTCTCTATTCATTACTCTAGCAGTCAAGACTAACAGACTGTTCCTTCACCTTTGCTGTCAATCATTTAGATAGACCAATTATGGATTCAGTTAAAAAATATATGTATCAAAAGAGAAAATGCAGCAGAAGATTGTCGAACATACTAATTAAAAAAAACCCAAGAACAACTCATCTGTAAGAGTACATTTAGTCCTACACTGTATGAGCTTCATGGCCAAAACTCCACATCTATTACTCTGGTCTTTCTGAAGGTGCCATATGGACTAAGTTGAGAAGTGGCTCTCCAGTGTTTTTGTGTTGGAAAAAAGCTGGTGACAGCTGACAGTCACTTCTTGTACCATTTAGAAACACTCACTGCCTGGCAATTCTTTGGGGGGGGAAAAAAAANGGTATTTAGGTCTTCATTGTGCAGAGCCACTCATGTATGCCGAAAAAATAGTGCGTTCTGGCTGGCTGGAGATCTTTATAAATTTTAAGCATTAGTTTTGGAGTTTTGAGCCTTAAGGTCTCCAGTGCAGTGCTTCTTTAGCACTCAATTTAGAGGGGACATAATTGCATTGACCTCTGTTCTGCCAGTGTTAAATATTCAACATGCTCCAAAATAATTCCACAGACCTGAAACTGAAAAATCAGATTCCTTATTGAGATGCATAAATATAGTTGCACATCTTGTAATCTTGTATTAAAGCAGCAGCATTTCTTTGGGGTAAGTTTATTATTACAAAATATACATGGCCAAACTTAAATATAGTTAACCTGATATGATCAGACTGATTTGGAGCAGAGGTAGGTCAACACTAAATGCTTTTGAAAATCTCATCCCAGCTCTCTGGAGATTAGGGCTATGAGTGCAGAGCCTCAGCCAAAGTCATGCTGAAGAGGCAAGAAGGAATGTTTCTCAGTGGATAGAGGCTTCATTTGGACAGCAGAAGCGTGAAGCAGACTTCTTACTTGGGTAAGAAAGATCTGCAACCAGATGGAATAATATCCAGCTTTGCCCAAGGCACAAGGCTTGGAAGTTAACTCACATGGATGCATCTTTGAGTCTCTGCTACTGGCAGAGTGTGTATATGGGCAGCCTCCCTGTTTTCAGGTGGGTAGGGACATCCTCTCCTCTCATGTTTTGATCAGTACTGCTGCACCAAGGGAGTACAGAAAAAAAGCTTGAGGCTGCTGGCCCCAGTTTTTTCTCTGGATTTTTTTTAAAAAAAAACCTACATTCTTACAAAGGTATGTCCTTGGCATTTGTAGCACTCGCTGGAATCTCACAGCATGGAAGCTTATTTTTGGTGTAATATTTTAATTTAAATACCTAAAAGTTAAGTGCTCTTTTAGGCATTTGAGTGAGTCTCGCTGTTGCATGTGGGAAAAAGCTTGAGAGCTCTCCTCTTGTATCTCTGTGAATGGTGCATGTGACTGATTTAGTGAATGAGTCAAAAATATAAGGTTTACTGAGGCCACGGAAGGAGAACCTACACCCTTTGTGTGCATGACTTCCCACTGAAATAAGTGGAGTTGTGTTTTTTGAAGTGAGCCTGAATTTGGCCCCCAGATCATGTGGGTATGATGAGAGGTTTGACCAGGTCCAAGTCACGCAGTATCGGTCCCTTTGTGATCGATGAGATGACTCACTCTGATACCTCATCCTCAGCGATTACTCATTGCTAGTGCTTCATCCTGCACGTGTCCAGCTGATGGAGGTGCATCTCCCATCAGCCGTGGTGTCCCAATGTCAGATGAGTGCACTCTGCAAGCAGGTCCTCTCCTCTCTTTCTCTTTTTTCTTGGACCACATATCTACAATTTTAAGAGCAATTTCTGCCATTAAAAAAAATAACATAGCATAAGCAGGAAGTTTAGCCTTTGAACTGCAGCAACACAATGCCTTTTGTAAAAGCACACAGCTGCTTATGTATAACTTGTGTGTGACTTAAATGTCATGGGTTGCTTTCCATGATCTACTATTTTATACAGGAACACACTGAGTAAGTGGGTCTAAACCTATTGAGGCTAATCCTTTGAGAATGACTTTTGCATGTCCTTATTACATGGAGCCTGCAAAAGACTGGGAAGACATTTTGTCAGTGTCAGTGTATCCCTGGGCTAGGCCTGACGCCAAATAAAAGAAAGAAAAACCTGCAAATGCTCAAGGCAGAGGATAGGAAAGAAGCAGCAGGTTGAGTAAACAGATGGGGTGGGCCAACATTAAGAGCAGGATGGTTATGGTAAGTGTAATGTGCAGAAGTCACAGTACATCAGCTGGCTAATCAGTGCTGAATGATTTGTAGGCATCTCAGCAGAGGTGACTTTTAAGGAGGTTTGAAGGAGAACAGTGTTGTGGCTCTGCAGATTTGTACTCTTCTCCTGCAGAAAAAGGGACTCTCTGAAAGGTATGAAGGTTATTACTTCAGTGCTGTGTTTCTGCATATATTCTTCTTTTTCTGTTTTCTTTTTTTTTTTCCCAATTCTTTTTTTTTTCCTCCACATTTGCTACAGAGTCTCTCTAATGAGCCAGGGTGGTTGTTGGCCCAGATGCTGCACTGCAAATGCTATTTTTTAAACCAGCTGAGAATCTGGCCTGATATTTAGCAGTCACTTAGTACTTTCATCTTCAAAGTACTGTGCAAACATTAATTAATTCTGCTGGGGAGCGTACAAGAAGGTGCTGCTGGAATAGTTATGCAAACTGCAGAGCCACAAGAGATGGCAAGGACAGCATTGCTGGGCTTGGGAGGTCTGTGCTTACATACATAATTCAGCAGAGCACAGCACAACAGGTGCTTTCATGGCAGAAAAAGCTCTTTTAGTTACCTGTTTTTTCCATTGAGTGGGTGCTTGTTGTTTTCCGTGGAAGAATGTTGCTGCTGCCCTACGTGGGTAGATGGGCAGCCTGGGATTTCTGTTTCCACATCTGCAGATGGGTTCAAGCTTGCAGAGATGGTAACTGAGCAGCCAGGCAGATGCTGGTGGATGCTCAGTGCTGAGGCAGAGAGGCTGTGCAGAAGTCAGGGCTGCAGCTGCATGCTTTTCACTTGGAAAATGAGTAAACCCCTTGCAGCATGTGCAGATTTGGAGGTGCACAGTGCTCTGCTCTACACTGCCGGCTCTTTGCTTGCGAAAAACCATTTTGCCCATGCGGATGTTGTCTTGGGCAGGAGTGAAGAAGCTCAACGGAGCTGCAGAAACGACTGTGGGAAAACCTTCCATCTTCTCTTCAGGGCAGCATCAGCAGCCTTTGGCATGGGCTGCAGTAAGCTGCCCTGGAGAGGATGAGGAGTGCTCACCCATCCCCTGCCGCTGGCTCTGCGCAGGCAGGGCAGCAGCAGCTATGGAGCAGCAGCAGCATTTAAAGCTGGCACAATCACCAGCATCTCCCAGCTGCACACCTAACACGCTCTGGCACGAGGCAATCAACGCTGCCTGTGCCTTGAGACTTGCCTGGAGCACCGCTTCTGAAAGAAAACACAACTCCAGACACCAAATCCACTCAGGCAGGCATTATATTAAAACGAGCTTTTAAAAGATCGTGCCTACTGATGCTGAATTATTAGCAGAGAACCACATGAGCCTTATATGACTTGATTCATGCTGTATCAATCAAAGAGGCATCTAGGTGTGAGAATGTGTGCAATTTTTTGGTGTGATGGGGGTAGGTCAGAGTGGGAGCACTGATGGAGCAGGGAAGGCAGAGGGATGCTTGATGCCAGAAAATAACATGGCTGGAAAGAGATTCTGCTCATTGGATGTGAATCTGGGCTTTGATCTGAAAGCTGAAGACAAAAGAGGTCTTCATATTGAGTGGAAACAGGTCTTTGAGCAAGAGACAGATTCAGGTTGATAGGTGGACAGCTGGGTTTTGGCTTAGCAGGTGGTGGTCAAGCTTTAAACCTCTCGCACGACCCATTTAATAGCACTTATCGCTGTGGCAATTTTTGGAAGCTGTGGCAATTTTTGGAAGCTGTGCCAATATATTTAGAAAAAGTGTATTTCTTTTAGCTTTGCCAAAATAGGTAGATAAAATGTTCCTGATGGCAGGTTTGCATTCTCCGAGATCCTACTGATAGTTTTCTGAGTTTAATGTTCATGTTGATGAGTTAAGGAGCCAAGGAAAGAGAGATCACTATGACTGAGACACTTGCTTTCCCAGTGTGCATGGTCTATGCATTTAAGATAGTAAAATTATATCTAGAACTGCACAGTTTTAATTTCCCGCTCTTCCTAAGATTTCAATAGATTAGCATGCTCAGAAATATTTCTTTTTAATCTCAAGATATTACCATGCCTAGGTTTGCATGAAAGGCAAGGCTGGATATCTTGAGGCTTGAAAGCTATAATCAAAGATGTTTATATGAAATTTTAGTGTTCCATCATATTTTATCGTCTTGGGAGTGAAAAAATAAACTTAATGAACCTAGATCAGACAGATTTGTGATGAAGTCCCAAAGAAGAGAGAGGGCTTGCAAGTAGCTGTGATTCTGCTGTGTGATTTTAATTTTATGGGCCCCTGTTGTTCAACGTTTTCTTCAGAGTAACTAAGAGTTGCATTAAATATTAAACAAACGGTGTGATGATTCATAAAGAGGGTCATGAGCTCCATATGTGAATTAGAAATTTAATCTCCAGCTGGTTTCACTATAATCCATGTCATATGTCCAGGATCAGAGAACTCCAGTGTCTTCGAATAATTAGTTAGTGATCAAAACAGAAAAAAAAAAATCCATTGAAACAATTTTCTTTTAGAAAAAGCTGTTTCTTATTGCTTGTTAAAGCTCGTTAGTTTTAATGGGGTTTTCTTTTGAGCGGAAGTAAGGCAAAAATAATTTGGAAAATGTCAGGATGTCTTCTTGATAGTTGCAGAATTGATAATATTTTTTTTTTGTGTTCAATGTCTTGCATTTAGAATTGTAACTCTTACTCTGTTTTAATAGGAAAAGAAAAAAGTAGACTTTTTCTTTTCATCAAATATGTAACTTATTTTAATTAATCTAAAATAACTTTCTGTCTAGAATGCTGTTTCACCAGAAAGGAAAACTTGATTAGCTTTTTTCTGATATGTGTATATAATTTTAGTACTAGTTCAGGTATGGAACAAAGAATTAAAATCTCCAAGTCTTTTATTTAGATTAGGAAATTAATTTTTTCCCTGCTTCCCCCTGGAGCCCTAGAAAAATACCTGTCAGCCTTTCGTTGCAGAGACAAATATGCTGAGGTTTTCCCCAGGCCTTGCTGAGGTTGCATCCTCCTTTGCATGACAATTATGAAGGGATGCTGGGGGATACCAAATGAGTGAGGATACCAGACTTACTTGTCCTTCATAGGAGCCATGTGCACACACAGACACACGAGACCAGTGCTCATCCACAGTTTCCCAAGAGGTTTTTCTATGCTCCAGCTTTCAGCCTGCACATGGAGTTTACGTATTGTCTCAGCTGTAGCTTCCCTTTGAGCTGCAGAAGGTGTTTTTGGGGCGCATTTGGAGGTTGGATATTGAATCTACACTCAGGGAATACTGTGGAGGCAGTGGAAGTGCAGGCCCTGTTCCCGTGGGGTGGGTTACTTCACGCGTGGTACTGCGGCGTGGCTCTAAGGAGTGTTGCTGTTGCATTCAGTTGCTCAGCTCATGAAGTCAGTCACAGCACTTGCTTGAATTTAAAAGCAGGCACATGGATGCACACAGAATTCGAGTTTTAATGCCTATAGTGTCTGTAGAGCTCTGAAATCACAACTAGGCTTAGTCTCTTAGGGAGGAGGGCTGTGTTTCTTGGTGTCTGGCTTGGGTCTTACCTCTTAGTTCAGAAACAAGTAGGGTATGCTGTTTCCTTCCCTGTGCCAGTAGGGCAGGATGTGGAAGTTACAGGAGAGCTCATGGGATGGGATGTGTGGAGTTACTGGTCCAGTCTCCTATTCAGGGCAGGACAATTGTCTGCATGAGACCAGCTTGATGGTGACTTTGCACAGCTGTTATCTTAAAAACCTACAAGGCTGGAGGTAGTGCTGTCTCTCTTATGACCTGCCAATACCCAGGGCATTGAACGCTTATTTTTTAATCCGTCTCCTCTTTTACTGGAGAAATGTATAGACACTAACAAATTTAAGGTAAGAAAAAATAAGCTAGATTTAAAAAAGAAAAAAATGACATCTGCTTAACTGTGTTAAAAACATGTAATGGGGAAGCATGCAAATGGTTATGCAAGCAGGAGTTTGGTATCTAATTGTAAATTAGATAGACAGCTGCAGGGTATCAATAGACATATGGCAGGAATGTAAATAGTTTGCTCGCACTTTGGTGACATCCTGGAAAGCTGTGTGTAAACTTTCTGAAGTGAAGAGAGAAAAGACGATTTCCTGGAAAAGAGGGTTTTCGAGAGAAATAATTGCTAATAAATAATCTGTGTCCCTCTGGAAGGCGAAAGTTTTATTTTGGCACTCACTGAAAAAGCAGCCTCTAATCAGACTGCATTTTCCCGTTTGGCTGACAAGCACCAAGCAAGCCGAGGAAGGTGCCAGTTCCATTGTGTGGTTGGAGCCATCATAGATCAAAGCAGGTCTTCCATGGTACCTGCCTGCTGATGTCAGCATGACCTCCTGGCAGATGCTTTGAGTCTGCCAGGATTTAGGGAAGATGACAAAGAGGAGGGTAAACAGTTGAGTGACTTGAGAGAGGGTGTTAGATTCCAGAATGTAAATTTGTATGTCAGTGGCCAACACTCCTGGGTCTTCCACCAAACAGAATACTTGCCTGTGTCCCAGCTGCAGAGGTTGCTGCTGCTTAAAGCCACCTTTAAAATAATATCCTGCTGGAGTGGAATGCTGTGAGGCACTAATTTTGGCTTATTTTATAAGCCAGCAAAGCAGTCTAAATATTTAATGCTCTTTCATTAATAGCTAGCCATCACATGTTTTGCTTTATATTAGGTGATACTATTGAGGCCATAAAAATTCCCAATCTAATGATAGCTAAGATTGGTTCTCATATTGCCTAAAAGATATAGCGAGAGTAAACCTTGAATAGCTTGCTTGATTTCTGGATGGGTGTTTAGTGACTTACTTCTTAAATAATTCTTATAAAGTTTGCAGTGGGCCAAACTCTGGTGCTTTTGAGGTCAACAGTAGCTATTCCAGTTTACTTTGCTGGGTTCGTGCGTCTGCCTTGGGGACAGATTTCAGTCCCATAGCTTGTTAATTGTAATTTTAGTCAAAGGGCCAGACTTATTTAGGAACTCCATTTATTTATTTTTTTAATAAGACAATTTCTGAAGGATGCAAAGAAGCTTTTATGGAGTGGAAGCAGTGAAAGGAGAGCGAGGAAAATCAAAGAAATCCAGACATCAGTAATGTTTCAAAAGTATATTTCACAAGGGAGTTTTCCTTAACTATCCTTCAAAGATGACATGACAGAAAATTTGGTTATTAATCAATGGTGCTATCTATCTGTTGGGTTCAAGAACGCTTTTTAGAAATTAAGATTAACATCTGGTTTAGTCTACAAAGAATTCTTAGAATTGTAAAACTTTAAGTAACCATAAATTACTTAAAGTGCGTGGAGGATTAATATGAAAAAAACCCCACTTCCAAGCATTGTTCTTTAGAAGGTGAGCTTAGCCTGTGTAGTCATAAGAGTTATGTCATTGGTATATCCTTACCAACTAATTGCAAACATATAGCACAAATCAGTCCCTGGAATCAGTGGACACACAAATACACTACAGAGTTTTATTACAGCAGAGCTTGAGAATTGCAAAACCAATTTTCCACAGAAAAATTGCTTACATATGATCTGAGTGCCATGGTTTGGTTTATTTGAGACACTGTAAGTCAAGCTGTTCACTGGTGTTCCTAGCAGGCCTCTGTAATTCTACATTTATTTACAAAGGTCTAATTTAGAATAGAAATTATTCCCACTGTTTGTAAACAAGAAACTGGAATATTTCTTACGTGTGTGTGTGTGTGTTTAAGTGGTTAATTTTCCACTCGTGATGTAGGAAGGCGTGGCTCATGGCAACGGCCATTGCTTTTCAAAAGTCACTCTGAAACATGGGATGCGAGCTCCGTTCTTCTCCTTTATTGCAGCAAGTTTCTGATTTGGTTTGCAGCAAGCAGAGGACCTCACAGTCAGCCCATGGCCATAATACTGTGGATGTTTTTTTCCCATTACTGGACTTTGGTATTTCAGTAGCCGCCAACTGCTTTCTCAAAACACTTCTGTATTCACTTAAAAATAACAGTAAATTATGCCCCTGTTAGCTGTGGTGGCATTTTGGCATTTTAATAGCTCTGCAAGCTCAGTTCTGCTCCAGATGAGTCTAGAGAACGACATGACAAAGATCTTTTCATGTCCATGTTGGAAATAATTTGCTGTGAAGAGGTGCCTAGTAGCATTAGGTGGCTTTCTGACTGTCAAAACCTTGCTGTATTTTAGTGCTGAATGCTGGGAGCTGAGTAGGCCAGGATTGTAAGTGCATAAAATGTCTTTTCTGCTTCTGGAAAGATTGGTCAGTATTTTTGTTGGTTGGTTTCTCCAGAAAGGCTAGGTTGAACTTCCTGTAGGTAAAAGAAGCCTGATGCTTTCTTTCAGTTTTACGAAGCCATAAGTAGCTTCTTTTCTAGTGTGTGGTTTTGCACTTACATGGCTAAATCGAGTGCAGTGGATGCTGAATCAGGCCCTCAAAGAAGGTTTAGGAGTGAATTCCTAAAATACTTAAACCTATTTTTCATCAGCTACAGAGGGATAGAGCATTAATCCTTTGTATCCTCCATGGGCTTCCCTGTAGTGAGACTTGACTGTATTCCCAGTCTTTTGTTTTCCATCAGCATCAATATTTGGGTCACTATCTCCTCTCTTCTCATCTCCCATCTGTAGTTTCCTTATCTTCAAATCTCCTTGGTCCCAGGTGTGATGGCAGCTCTGCGAAAAATTGAAGGTTCACTTTGAATAAAAGTGTTGCTGATTATTGCTTGCCTCTTTTAAAGCCCTCTTAGGTGTTTTCAGTGCTTCAGCAAATATGGGGTCATTATAATTTTCTGGCTTTCTCTTTCTCTGTCTTTCTAGTGTGAGTCCATTTCAGCCATGCTTGAGGACTCTGTGCCAGCCCAAGGAACCTGTAGGCCCTGTGCTCCAGTGGGAGGATTCTCTGGCCCCAGTAAGGGAGGTACTCACTGGTGATGGGCTGTGATATCTCTGGTGGGAGATGCCCATTCCTGCCACAGCGCCAGCCCTGTCCTGTTGAGGCTGCTGTAAGGTGTGTGAGCTGAACCTGTTTTCCAGTAGTGGGAAGGTAGAACAGGAAGAGGATTTGGGTGCTGCAGAAAATGTCAACTTTTTCCAGGGAAGAATTGGAAAAATCAAAAAAGGAAGGCCACTTCTAGTGCAGATCATGCAGAAGACTCTGACACTGTTAAAACCTGCAAGTTTGGCTCACTCATAATGAGCTGGGTGGTCCTTCCCAAGTGCTGCATGGCTTTTCCACAGCCGGCTGAGCTCCCTGCCTGACTGCTTCTTCTGGGTGCTTTCCAGCTGTGTGACTTCCACTGGTAGATGAGCAAAGAGGTTTTCTATCAAGGGAAAATGGACTAGAGGAGAAAATGGAACATTTCAATCCTTTCAGAAGGACTTTAGTGGACCAACTGATGGAAGACTGTTTCCAAGATATCTTTGACTTGTTTTCACAGTCTCTGAAATAACGAAGGTTTCCTGGGGGGAATTTTGTTTTTGCGTAATGCTTTATCTTGGAGTTTTGATTAAATGTCAAAACATGTGGATCTTTTCCAGCTAGCTCAGTTTTGCCCTTCTGGAAAAAAAAAACAAAACAAGGTAGAGAGAAAAACAAAGTCGGACGCTTCATCTTGCTTTTTTGAAAATGGGAAGCATGATTTCTAGCAAGATTTAAGGGTGTAAAACCTTATGAAAAAACTCTTTTTTCATAAGAGTTTAGCATTCAGAAACTCCTGTTATTCTTGCTGTCTTGGGTAATACACTCACCTGCTGAGAGAGAGGGAAAAAGAAATTAGAGAATATCTTCGTCAACACCCCAATGTATAACTCTCTGCGGTGCCAGCTCCTGCTGGCTGGTTGTCTTGATTAACATTTTCTGGATTGGTATAACTGAAGTTTGCATTTAAATTGCATGCTTACTAATGTACATTTTTATTTTCCATTGTCTTGGACTGACAGAGGCTTCACCCTCTGGGCTTGCTGTGTTTCACTCTCTGACATATTGAGGGAAGCTCAAAAGTCTTTCCCATACTTGTTCTCCATTTTAAATGAAAATATTACACCCTGAAGTTAGCAGCTCAGTCTTCTTTAATGCAATATGCAGTTTGCACTCAGATCACTTGCTCTTGATATAATTTATACATGAATCATGAATTATGTTTGGATTCTCAGGAAGCAAAAATAAATTGGGTAGAGCCACATCCAATTATGTAATGAATTCCTCACGGTAAAATTTACAGCGGGGATGTTGCAAAGTGGAACACTGATAAAAGATTTCCAAAAGATTTGCTGCAGTATCTCCTGATAAAACCAACCTCTGTCCATTTTAGACATAGTAGTGCCATTTTGATTCAAACAATGAAATATTTAAAGGTGCATGGGATTGTTTTTCATTGTAGCTTAAGTGCCAGTGCACAGAACAAGGAGGAAAAGAAGTACTTGGTGCAGTCTCACCAAACAAAAGTTCTTTCCCAACATGTTGTGAAGAACCAGCTTCATAACTCTTTTTTATGTCTCTAAAAGCACTTTCTGTGCTGCATCAAACAGATTATATTTTGAGGAGCTATTTCCTGACCCTCAACTTGACTTTTTTTAAACTCACTACTGAACCCTGCCTTCCTGGGCAAAATACAGCTCATGAGCTTTTGTAAGGTGAGCAAAAAACCAGTGGCACTGGGAGAACCATTGGTAATTTCACTTCTGTTTGTGGCATTGATTTCTTTTAAAGGCTTTTTGTTTGTGTTTCCTTCCACATGTTTCTCACTGTGTCTTGACCTGTTGCTTTTGATTCATTTTTTCACTCAATACTCAAGTAGCCCAGACTTGGGTCATGTTGTGCAAGTGTTTCCCTGAGCAGGACTTCTTCACTTTTTCCAGTGAGATATTCTTCTTCAAAACCCATGACATGTCTCCTGGAAGCTGCATAGCCATCTCAGCTGAAGGGTGAACAGGTGGATACATCCATGGTGTTTGTATTAAACAAATCTCCTACTGGTGCTGCAGCTCGAATTAGAACATTTTCGTGACAGTGACCAAATACCTCTACCATGTAGACATCAAGTGCTATTAAGGGAACATTTTCCTTTCTTTGCTTTGAGTTTCCTGTCACAGCAAGTATTTGTGCTACTTTGCACCAAAAAACTCACCTGTATGTGTGGTAGGGAGCTGGCTTTTGTGTGGAAATCAGGGTAGTCACAATCCAAGAGCTTTGCAAGTAGAACATCTTAGCAACTTCCAAGGCTTAATACCATTTAATTGATTAATGTACCTATTGGATTGACTATGTGAAGTGTTGAAGCACATCTGTACAAGGGAAGAGCCTTGGACCTAGTCCCTCATTCCCACAGGTTTTCAGGGTTCCTTGTGGTGGCTTTAATTTTCTGAAAGATTTAAGGGTACTATCTTGGCCCACTCTCAAGCTGATGATGAGAGGTTTGCCATCATCTTCAACAGGCTGAGGATTTCCCTGAAGAGGATTAAAGGATGTGTGCCCTGATAGAGTTCAAGGTCAGAGAGGGAAAGAAAATGCCTTTTTTCTTACACAAAAGCAGCCTTAAACTCTAATTTCTGCTGCCCACATGGCAGTGTAGAAAGGTGCAGGAGACATGGCTGGGTCAGCCTCAGAGGAGGTTTCTAACCAGAGACCGTGGTGTAAGCAGTCATTTAGGTGGCCACGGTCTGTGGTTTGCATCAAGGGCTGTAGAGTGGGAATATTGCCAAGCCAAAAGGCATGTCTTCTGATGGGCTCTTCCAAAAACCAGACTGAATTATTCCATTCCCTTGGTGATGAGACAAGTCCAGTGTTTTCCCCTCTGATCAGAGGCATGTTTGGCAGCGCTATTCTTCAATATATATCCACTGCTGATCATACTGAGTTTTGTACCGAGTGGGTTCCAGTTGTGCAGGTCAGAGTAGAGCTGGCAGCAGTTGGATGCTTGTGCTCAGCTCTGCTCCAACTATAAGCTTGGGGAAGGTGTCCCGAGTGAATGCTTTTTTGGACATCAAAAGCCATAACAAAGTCAAGATGGACTATAAAGTTCCTGAGAGTTTACAGCTTTCCCTATAGTCTTAGCTAAGCAAAACTTTTTTTTTTTCCAAGTGCAAATTCAAGCTGAGACAATAATTAGCATCCTATTTATTTGTTTGTCACCTTGAAGGAAGAGAGGTCAAATATAGTCAGCCTGAGAACTACTTTGGCTTTCCCCCTTGAAGCATTTAATTAGATTTCTCATGTAGTGTAAAAAAGGGATAGTAGAGAGCTTGCTGAAACGACTTACCCATTTAAGACTTCTTTTTCTTCCCCTCTCTTTTTATTTCTTGCTGGCTTCATAGGCCAATTTATAATTCTACTGAAGAAGTGACAGGTTTAAACACTTAAGCCTTCTTTCAGAGAATAGGCAGGGTTGTGGTTTTTTTTGTTTTTAGAAGGGAGGGCTGTAAATCAACACAATGTACAAATAAAACTACTTCTGTATAAGGCAGTAAGAAGCACTTTAGAAAATGCCCCAAATGAATGTTCTACAACTTGTGCCTCTTTTTTTTCCCCCCCTGGAATATATACATAAATGCTATATGCATAACTATTTGAAAACAGACTAATTATTTCTTGGGTTTTTCCCCAGTATTTTTTCACCTGTCTCTCCTGGTTTTGTTTGGCTTTCTTTTCTCTCTCTTTTTTTTTTTCTTTCCTCTCCTTCTTTTTTTTTCCCCTTCCCTCCCTGAGGACAGGATTGCTAGATAACTGGAACTGCCATGTTAGGTTGTGAATTTAGTTCAGTGGTTTTCATGGTGCGATGCAGTTGCAGGGAGGAGAGAGGCTGTGTGGATTGCTGGGTTACAGATCAGGATTGCTATGTGTCACAACAGGTGAAAAAACCCTAAACATTTGGTTTTTTCCCCCTTCAGTCATGTCCTAATTCGTTGGAGTTACAGCTGGAAGGATGCTTCCCTTATTCTCTCTCCTGCAGTGCAGTGTTCCCTCATGCCTGCAACAGAGACAGCCACTGATTTTCTTTAAAATCACAATATAACTCCTTTCTATGCCCACCCACAGGACTGAGCTACCCTGTGGGTATTTTTTACCTATGCAGATACTCATTCACTGCTCATTAAAGTGCAGGTATAACCCTCCCCAAAAAGAAGTCAAAACAGCAGAGTGGATTTGCAGTATTACCTGTGTCACAGTATTAAAACTGGAATTTTTCTGAAACTTCTTTCCCCTGTGTGCTGTCCCATCCATTTTATCTCCCAGAAAGCTGAAGTTTGTAACCACTTCTAATCCAGGTCTTTTTGCTGTCATAACTTTAACTAGTAATGCAAAGCCCCAGAGGGGATTAGCCAACCTGAACATTTCAAATTTTAAACTTCAGTAAGTTTAAAGTAGGGAGAGTTATAAGTAGGGAGAAAAAACCTTTCTCAGTCATTTTCAAATCAGCTTACTATCTGCCCCACCATACCTTCCTCTCCTACAGTAACACTGCATTTTTTTTGGTGAATGTAGAATGAAAACCTTTAAAAGGAAAAATTGTGCTCATCCTTCCTCAGCATGGAGAGGTGGCAAAGCCTGGAAAATGCCAGAACACAAGGATGATTTTTCAGTCTCTCCTGTGTGGAGAAATGCTCCTGTGAATTCCATCCCTAACCAACATCTTGCAGGCACTAATTGCACCTTGCTTTCAGGTTGGACACCTAAACCTGCTGACTATAAAAGAGGGAAGAGTTGAAGGTCTCAGGTTTTAAATCATAGAAACCATTTTTCAATGGGGACACCTTTTTGCAGAGCTATCAGGAGCCAGCAGATCTCCATGTTTGTACCAAGAGCTGCTTGGTGGCAAGTCAATAAAACAAACAAAAAAAATTTATGATGGTTTCATTTCGATTTGAGTACGTGTATCATGTCTGTGAGGATGCAGAAACATGTACAATTGCTTGACTCTTTCCCAAAACCTTCCTCAAAAATGCAGCAGTACTTGGTGTCAGAAATGAAGACACATACCTCAGCAAATGCCCATAGGCTGGGGTCTGTAAAAATGATGAAAGACAGATTTACTGTCACACCTGGAAGAAAAAAAAATAATTCTTAGAAAGTGGAGAAGACAATTATAGGATTACTGCAGTCAAAATAGTCCTATGGAGTGGGGGTTTTTGTTGAGTTCTTTGGTTTTTTTTAAGTGGTGGAAATATATCTTTCTGCACAGCACATTTTTATTCATGCTGCTTAGACATGCCATTAAAATAGCAATTCAAAAATCAATATTATATTTAAATGTCAGACAGTTGAGATTTCAGTTATTTCTTAGTAAAAGGGCACCAACTGAGAACATACCAGCCCATAGTCTTGTAGGTGGAAATAGCCTGTAATGGACAATTATGAACCAAATAGGCAGAGCTATGTGGTGTCTATTTTATTTGGGTTTTTTTAGAATTATTCCACATTTCAGAAACAACAACAACAAGAAAACCCATTAACTGATGGCTAACTGATTATGGCTAATAAGTTATGGCTAACTGATTGCCATAAACATTTTGTGTTTGATACATTAATTAGTTGGGATTTTGTAAAAGGTGACTGGCTGGTTGTGCTTTAATTTTCAATTAATTTCAGTAACTCATCAGGTTGCTGATGAGGAAAAGTCTGTCTGGACAGGGTAAAAAGTAGGTGGAGGAAGATCTGAGTGATGAAGTCTCATTGACTTGGTTGTGGAATAAAGTACATGTGTTTGTTACAGCAGCCCCTCACCTGGCTTTGATCCAGATTTGTTTCTTTTGCATCTTGTTCCAGGTGAGGGAATTAAGGAGTCCCACTTGAGGAGGAGCAAAATATTTTAGTTAACTGGTCTCATTTCTTTAGAAGGAGTTTTGCATATTCAGGAAGAATTTTATTTATTCTAGAGAAAAACAGGGTGTTGAGCACTTTCTTGACTATATGTTAAAAAGGGGAGGCAGGGAGGGTGAGAAACAGTCTTACGCCATCCTTGGTTGTCAGTGCAAATTAAAACGTGGAAATTAACAGTCCAAACTAAGAGCCAGATTCAGATGTGGCATATTGTTAGAGTCAAAGCCATAATTCGCTTATGATATATTAAAAACCAGAAACACCTCAAGCTGAATTAGGTAGTGTTGATTGCCAGTTCCCTCCTGCATAAATGCCATTAGATGCCTAAAGTTACAAATTGCTTTAATAACTTTCACAACTGATTGGTAATCACCCTGCAGTTAATGAAATAGGGAAAACACCTCTCGCTAAATTCATTGTCTTCATTTCCTCCTGCATAATTTCCAAGGTGTAGAGATAATTTTCGACAGATCCCAAGCTAAAAAGGTCATTTGTTAAGTTTTACTTAAAATCACATTTATGTCTTCCTTTTTCAGTGCACATTACTATATATCCAAGCCAGCTTTTCCATGCCCTGTTGTCCAGTGCAGCTTTGTGCAGCACACGCCAACATTTGGTTGCTTGTTAGTCCCAAGGAGATCTTTGCATGTCAGTGGAAGTGGTGCTGAAGGCAAGTTTGCCGGAGTTGTTCTCGCTGTGTGCCCGGCCAGGCAGCTGGAGAATCACGCTGTAAACCCCCACAGCAGCGCACTTAAAGCCTTATAAAACCATGTGAGCTGAAGAATTGCAGTTCAGGATAGACTGGTTTGATGCAGTTGAGGTTTTTTTGTGTCCTCCCAAAGTAGTAAGAGTTACAATAATTGGTCTCTGAAAAAGTCCCATAAAATTGTGTTCTCGTTTAAGGATAAAATTAGTGGCTGCCAGTTAATGATGCAGGAATTATATACATGGCACTGAGCTGAGTGCAACATTTTACCTCTTGCTAGATTTCAGAGACATTAATGTCCCTTAACAAACATCTGAAAGTAATTTCAAAAGGTGGGGGTGATTACAGAAAAGAGCACGGCAGTGTTTTATAGTTGAGATTACCTATGTATTAGACAGCTCTGACAGAGCGTGTAATTAATTTTTTAAGTGTTTATATTAAAGAATAAATAACTAGTAATACATATGGCACATTATAAGTGTTTCAAGTGTGCTGTAGTTGGGCTAGATGTTAAGTTATAGCTTTGTTGTGGTTTTTAGCAGAATCAGCATTGGTAAAATTGGCCATTTAGGGTCATGTTTTCTCAAGTGCATTTAGCACACACTTAAGAGCATAAGTACAGTGGCCTTGTTTTGGAAAAGTCTTCACATCCAGGCTGTGTATCAGCAAAATTCAAGAGTGTGATGGTGATTTCTGCCATCCTTGCTGTCCTCAAAAAAAAGTCAACTGATTTCTCTAGCAGTCTCTGCTGACAGTGAGTATCTAAATGTGTGCTGAGCGCTTCTGAAACTCTGGTCCTTAGCTTTTTATATGATCTATAATTTTATACACAGTGCAACTAAAGAAGAATATGTATGATTCATACGCACATACAGGAACAACACAGAGGGATCATTTTAATATAAATCCCAGTGCTGTTTGTTATGTTCTGAAATATTGCATAGAATAATTCAAATATTTATAGATGGCAGTTCAACTTGTGCTTTGCTTGCAGCATTTGCCTTTTTTCATGTCTCAGTTGAACTGTTCTTCCTTCCTTCCTTTGCAATGTAAACATTGCCCATGCCCAGCATGGTCCTTCTGCTTCTTCCTCTGGAAACTCAAATGTTAAAAACACCCCTTGGATTCTGGGTCCCATTTTCTGCCCTGGTCACTGGAGCTGTACCAAGGAGCAGGGCTGCATTTCTTTGTCACATGCTCCATTAGGAATGGAGGACTTTGCTCTGCTTTCTGTGGGGTGGGTCCTTTTGGGGCTCCTAAGGCAGAGGAGTTTGTGTAACAGCTCTGTGTATATAGAATAAGTTATGACTGTGCTAGATGTGAAGTGATGATTAGAAGGGTATTAACATCTGCATTTTCGTACCGACCACCCACCGTGTCTTGGCCTGGCAGTCCCACCCTGGGGGTTCCTTCTAAGCAGCTTCTTTGCACTTCTGAAAAAAAGGTTTTTATTCCTTACCAGGAAAGCCCCAAGGTGCCCCAAGAACCCCTTAGGTTTGAGATGTTCCTGGAAAGAAGGTTTGATATAATTACCCATACAGATTTGCGTCTGTCATCAGCACTGGAGGGTAATTAATCCGAATGGATGAAGTTGCCTGTTTAGGAAGTTGCGCATTTCGCATGTTTCTCCTTTTGCTCATGCTTTAATTCTTCACCGCTTGGCTGGGAGACAGAGAAGCAGTAAAGTGTCAGCATTGAGAAGTGTGGTATAATATTAAAATGCTCTAGTTTCCATTGAACAGATGATGGTAAGAAGTTACTTTAATGGGTTTGTTGAGAATTGTGCTTTCAAAGACTCTTTAAATTATTGCAGACTGTGCTGCTGGGATATGTATGGGAAACAGCCATTTTAATTAGGAAGATATACTTGGAAATGAAAAGTCATTTTTTAAATGTAATTTCCTTTGTGAGTGTTTTACTGACCACTTGAATTTATTTACCATACAGACCTAGCGATAAAATAGGTATTTATGGGTTGGTTTTTAATTAGAAATAATGGCTGATAGAATTGAAGTGATTAATCATCTTATCCATATAGGCTGTGGTAGTCTTAGTGAAAGACAGCTGTACTGACAGTTTAGAGAGTGATCTAATGGCGTGTTTTGTCCTTAAACAACACCACCACCAACACAGTCACCTTTTGGCATGAAAGAGGAGAAAAAAGGCTATCCTACTTTAGTTAACTTCAGATGAGGATGACTGAAGGAGATACTTGACAAAGCTGGGGTTTTGGCCTTCTGGGTGTCACTGACATCCAAATAAGAGTAATTAAAAGAGTAATCCAGTGACGTGGGTTTATTTCTCCATGCAAATGGTGCTTGGAGGGAGTGGACCAGGGATGACAGATTTATGGAGAGAGGGCTCATGACAGCAGGCTTGCTGCTGAAACACTTGGGCAGATGCAAGTGAGTATTGTTTCAGGAAGGATCAGAGATTTTCAATCAGCCTTTTCTTTCTTGATTGAGAAGCATGGGGGCAGAAATGACAGGAAACCCAACTTAACAGCTTTAATGGCTTCAGCAGAAAGAGGGTAAGAGTTTGGGGAGTGTAGCACAAGGAGAGTTTTCCATGTAATGCCAGTGAGCTTTATTGAGTCATACATTTCCTTTACCCTCTCTGCCTGAGGAGGTTTCTACTCCATATTTCAAAATGCAGTGTGTAAGAAACAAGAGCCAGCGTGGGGTGCGGTGTATATTTTAGCATGGAAGAGAAGACAGCCAGTGCATATAATTTTCTGGGAGGTAATGAAGTGTCATGGAAAGTGCATGAAATGAATGTGTTTTTATGTACTCATTTTAGAAATCAAGTTGGGGATAATATTTGCCTTTTTGTTACAGGGTCTTTGCAGAAGTCTGCATCCATGTGTGAGCTGTGTGACTACAGCTACCTGTTTTTCACTCTGAAGTTATGCTAATTATCTTTGCCAGGATCAAGGCATTGTCTCCCTTTTCAGTATCCATAGGAACCCACTGGGGATGAAAAAGCCTGACATTTTGATTCCCAGCTTTTGTTTCCCTAATCGAAAATAAAGGTATAATGGACAAGAAGAAGCAATTTCATTTAGTCTTCTTATCACAGCAGGTTTTATTATTTGCTTGAATCTCACTGCATTTTATTAAATTATACTTCTGTTTGAGTTTGCAGCATCGCTTTTCAAGGAGAGCCCACTGCAGCCCATTTTGTAATAATATATGTTTTCTTATAAGCTTAGTGTTCACTAAGTGAGCTTGAAATTTCTCCCTGGCTTGCCTAATTTCTGAGTTTGGTGCAGAAACCAAATCACTGCGTGCCTGTTTGTTGCCCCCTGCCCCATCCTGCAGATTGGAGCCTGTCCTTGCTAAATGTAGGCAAAACAGAGGCAGGGCTACATCACATTGCTGGCTGATTTTCTTAACAAAACAGGCTTTGCAAAAGCTGCTTAAATTCAATTTGCATTTGTAAAATAAAAACACAGCGCAGTGTGGTCCGCTGGGAGATTTTTCATGCTATGCAGGTGTATTTTCAGAAGTGGTAATCAAATATTCTGGTGCCGTACACAAACGGTTTCTGGTTTAGCTGTGGTCCTTTTGTTTTGTTTGGGATGAAAGTGAATAACTGTTGTTGCTTTCCCATTGAAGAAATCCATTCACAGGACAACAGAAATGTAAGCAGCTCTGAAAGTGCTGTTTATAAACTTGAAAACCAGTTGAAAGGCAGTTTTGTCATCCTCTAAACCTTCACATGGTGGTTCTTGTGTATGGCCAAAGCCCCTTCATCTCTGAGGGAGACCTGTGGTAGCTGATGCTGAGGCTGGGCAAGTGTGAGAGAGCTGCACCATCGCTGGTGAGATGAAAAGACATTTACTTTGTATTTGTCGTTTTACTGCCTGCTCATCAGAGCAGACCTGCTTTGTGAATAGCAAAAGTTCCAGGCATCAGGGGGAGCATACAAAAGCTGGTGGGACAATTCAGTAGCCTTGAAAAAAAGGTCTCTTGGTCCTTATAGGGCACAACTTGATGCCTATGATGTTGGTAAGGTATTATATATTAAGATATAAGTCATATTTATGCATTTATTTTTGTTCTATCTGATGTTGACTGTGTCTGCCTGTAATGTTCTTCTGCTGACTGCAGGCTGAGAACTTTAATTTGCCCTCATAAAAACCTTCTCAGGAAGAACTTGCTGGCACTTCTTTTCTGATGAGGGGCTTCTTTTAGAGAAGACATCTTGCATAGTCATTTGGACTAAGAGACTGCTCGTTTCCAAATGTGCAGGGTTTCTCCTCTCTTTCTCCAGAGTACTCTGACCCCACTGTGTAGGTGGCCACTGATTTGTGTGGGGGTGAAGGGCAGGTTTTGGTGTCTCCTAGCTATTCATGTGGCCACGCAGGAGTGAGTGGCCTCACAAGCCATTTTCTTTTCAAAGGTCTTTAAAAAAATCTGCGAGCAAGACTTAATTTATGTATTAGACAGAGACCCTGTTTGATAGTTTACAGCCAATGTGTATGAAGTAAGTATGGCTTTCATTAAAGAGGAGACATGTATTTTAGCTCAGCTGAGGAATGAGGAAACGTGGGCCATAAAGACAATATTGTAATAGAGTCTCCCTTTTTAATACCAAACTGTGTGCTGCACTTCCAAAAAGCCTGGATTTCTGGGGGCTGAGCTGATCAGAGCTCAGTATGCTTTTTTTCCCTTGCCTTATAACCCTTTTTAACTTTTCAACTTGTCAAGTACATGGTGGTTTATGAAATTTTAAAGCTAACAGTATGCTGCGTGGGGATGTCAGCGATACGCTAGACTTTTGAGTGCATCCTGAAATGAATAAATCATGAAGTCACAGAAAGTTGCAATTAAAGAACCCAAACCTGGATGCTTGAAATATTAGGCCTGAGTTCATGTGACTTTAAACAATAATCACAGCTGGAAGAAGTCCAGACTTGAATTGTAGATCAGCAATAAGAAAAAGAAAAAAGGTATCTGTGAAATATGTGTCTCTTCCGGGGCATCAGACTGATAGTTACTGACCTTAAGTGGAATTATTATTGAAGGAGTTGATTCCCTTCAGCTCAAACAGGTAGATATGATCCTACCTCAATGGAGATGGAAATTGCTTGGCCTGGTTTCCTCCTAGTCCTGCTTCTTTATAAATTAAGATAATCCTTCGTTTGATGTTTACTTAGTCAGTGACCTTCCTGTATTTTGCAGAGTCTCTGTAAAGATGCTGCAGGTTATATTCATTTTTGCTAGAATCCACTATGGCTTTAGCTGCTATACTGTGACTGTGGGTCAGGCAAGGGTTGCATTAACATTTCATCCCATCCTCGGCTCCCCAGTCGCCTTTGAGATATTTCTGATTTTCCACAGACTTGAGATGAGCAGCTGATGTGTCTCATGCTTGCATTGCTTCTTATTTTAGCTTTTCCCTTAAAAAAGTGTGGAAAAAAAATTGTCATTATGGCTGTGTGTTTCAAGAGGGTCTCCGTGGGAATCGTTCGTTGTCTGTCAGTAGGGACACCCGGTGAGTCACGTCTTTGACTCCACAACCATGAGTAATCTCCCTGACTTCAACAGGATTACCCAGGTGTTTAAAATAAAACTCTGTTGTAGAGGTCTGTGGGATTATAGGACCAGAAAGATTGGTTGTGTGGCTAGTCACCGAGATTTTCTTTTATTTTCTCATTTTATGAGTTTGAAAAGTCAATAAAAAATAATGCAAAACACATGCATGATTAAGGCAGGGGCTTAGTTGCTGCTGTGCCGGGAAGTTCACAGTTAGGGTTTCTGGAGGAGCTCTCTCATGGTTTTTCTTCCTTAACTTGTTTTCACTATAAAAAATGTGTATTATGTGTCCCCATATATGGACTGATAGCACCCCAGTTAAGGTCATTTTTAACTAAAAGCAAATCTGTTTGATCAATCTGACTGGTTCAGGTGGATGCACCGCTTGGCCTTGGTTTCGTGTGGTTTTGTTTTTCTCTCCTCAGTTGTTTCTTGGTATCACCCTTATTGCTGCGGTTTCCAAATAGCTTCCAGCGGTGCACATCTGTACATGCTCTTTCATCTGCTCCCCAGGGAAAGACGGATGTGGAGTCGAGTGTTTTGGTTGTGAAAGTTTACATAACCATGCACATGCTTATGCGGGTAATGTATATGTATGTGCTGCGCTAGAGAAGGGAAGTGCAAAATTACCCTTACACCCCAGGCCAAAGGTTTGTCCACCCTGAGCAGCTGCCAACAAACCCCTGCCCCCTCTGTGAGCAAACCTGACCCAACTGCAAATTTACACACCCCCACCACTGAGCTGGGTGAGCTCTATGGCCATAAGGGCATTGAGGACCTCTTCAGTAACACCAAAGTATATATAGAACTTGACTGGAACATTTTTAAAAATATTTTTTGCAGGCTGAAAAGATTAAAAACCACCATGTGATTTTGATACACAGGTGCTACCTGTGTGTATACAGAGTCCTGAATGTATTCATCCTGAAGTCCTCCCTCCTTCCAGGCTGTCCTTTTTCTGACTGCCTTGTGCTGCTGTGAATGTCCTGCCACCGTCCCTCCCCTTCAGAGGCTAACAGGGTCCATTTGTAAGAATTTGTGTGAGAAACATTAATATGGGGAAAAAGGTAGTTGGAAACAAAACCACTAAGTATATGGATTTCATCTTAATTTCTGAAAATTGATTTTAGATTTTATTCTCCCTCCTGTGAAACATTTTTAAAATTATAGGAATATTAACCTGCTAGCAGAACTTACTTATTTCAGTGAAAATGGTAGTTTTCTCATGGCTGGAAGCTTATGCAACTGCAAGATAATGTAGAACTCACACATCTAATACTTAATTTAAAAAAGAAAAGCTGTGGAAACCTATTGTTAAGATTTGGGGATGTTGGTGACATGAGATGTATGTATGTCTTAAATGGACATCAGCTGGAAACAAAGAAGAAACATTTGGTTTTTTATTGGTTCCTGTCAGCAGTGCAGTGGCAAACATGAAATCCATGGTAGGGTTGTAGGGATAGTTCTCTTTCACACAAAGCACATATAGGAGGGGGAGTGGAGGGCCTAGATTCACATCTCTTCTTCCATGGTGTTTTACTTCCATTAATAGTGTGCCTGAGCTGGTTTCACTGAGATGTTCCTTGAAGTGAAATAATTTGAGCATGCAGTCATTCTGGCCCTGTCTCTCCCCGCCCCCCTGGCTCTTCGGTAATTGCATCCTGGTTCACATTAATTTGGCACACTAATTGTTAGAGTAACAATTCTTAACACTAATTGTTAGAGTTAAGAAATAAGAGCCTTGCCAAGATGCAGGAGAATTAAAGTGATTGCCCTTTTGTCTGCAGAAACAGTGGAAGCTAATAATTATTACTCTTATATTTTTGTTGTGAAAACTTCTCTCTCCTGCTCTCAGTTTCCCAGACCTGTGTTTTTCCTTTGACAAAAAGTGATCTGATTTGATGTACATAGGCAGTACTTCAGAATCCATCACTCACAGCCACAGCCTTCCCAGCCTACTGTATATTAATAAGCAGATGTGTCATCCTGCAGAATGCTCAATAATAGATCTTTTTAAGAACTGCTTTTCCTCTGTGTAGTTCAGGTACTCCAGAACTAGAATTTAAGCACTGCTTTCATTTTATATAGAGATATCAGGAGATACTCAGCTTAATGTAGAGTTGTATATTTGCATTTGCAGAACATTTTGTCTTCCTTTATTCTCTTTGCAGACACAAGGCTTGGAATGCCAAATAGCTCATCAAGATATACAGTGTGCAGAGAGAAAATAATTTCAATGTCTAACTGTCTGTGGGTTTTTTTGCCTTTTTTTTTTTTCTCTCCCAAAATTACTTCCTTACATTGCTTTCAAAGGAGCCTGAAGAACTCAGAAGTACATAAAACCAGTTTTCCTCTCCCTGGGATGCTTGTTCCCTGAAGATGCAGAGATGTTGCCCTTGCTGAAGCAGCCCTTTGGTCTTCTAGGCTCACTCCTGCAAGCATCCCTGTGACTTTGCTTTGCTGTCCTGCAAACCCCTTGTCAAGTGGTTTCTTCTGTCCATGCTGGTTGGAACTCTGTGGATTCTGATGAAAGCCAGAAACCTCCCTGTTTTCTATTAATCTGGGCTCCTCCTGCCTTCTGCTGAAAATAAACAGGGCAGGAGGTGAGCCAGCTGGGAGAGAGCAAGGATGTAAAACTGTGTTGGAGGACAGCTGCTAGGAATGCCAACCAGCTCTCCTCAAGTTTTTCCCCTGGATTCTCAATGATTTAAAGGGAAATCAGGCTTTCTAGGACTCTTGCAAGACTGCTATGTAGAGATAGCAAGAAGCAAATTGAAGTAACACATAAGGCACGCTGATGACCACAAAGGTGCTGTAAAGCAAACAGCAGGGCATGTTATTGTTATTATTCAAATATTATCCGGTTCCTGTAACATCTGGGAAGCCCAGACATGGATCAGAACCAGATGTGCTCTGTGGTTTGTGGCTGCAGAGCAGAGAGGGACACCTGCCCCAGAGCCCCCTCATTGTAAGGCATCATAGGTGGGCTGTAGGGAGGCTGTGGGCCAGGGATCCACATCAGTGATCTACATGTCAGCCTCAGCATGCCAGAAAGCAGAGTCTATTTAAAAATCCACCAAATAAATGCAAGTGGAGATGCATGTATTGATTTTAGTGACACTCACAAGGCCAGGAGTGGTTTTTTTGACCCTCTAAAAACAGATGTGGGGTCTATCTTTGGCATTGCAGCAAGGGGAGGGGTTTAGGGAAGGACCAGAGAGAGTTTTCCAGCAATGAGTGTGTCTCTCTTCTCTGCATGCTGGTGTAAGAGAAAACATGTTTGGTTTTCAAATATACAAGTTCAGGGGAAAAGGTGCCATGGCAGAGTAGAAGTACATCTTGGTAGCAGTAGAGGTGATGTTCAAGTTGGAGGTAAGCCATGAAAAAAATCTGGAGCTAAAAGCACAGTGTTTATTCTGGATATATGAAACAGAGGTAACCGCAAAAGAAAAACATGGAAGTGGGCTGTGGTCAAAGCAACAAGGTGCAGAAAGGATCTTCATGACAGCACTTTGAAAGAAAACAAATGTGTCAGGATGATTTTCTGCAAGGCCGCAGGAGAGGGTGTTGCAGTAACCAAAACGTGAGTGCTTGGAAAGGAAGGGATAAAACATTCTGTGGAGCTGTGAGCTCCATAAAAAGCCCCTTCTTGGGTACAGCAAGGAAAACGTGTGTATGTAAAGAACAGCCTTAGGAATCCAGGTGCACCCTGGTTGTTGGTGAGCTCAAATAACCTGCTGGGATCATGCTTAAAGCAGAATTACAGCAGAGTGTAAGCAGGACCACAGTGAGGAGGCCAGCAGTATCCCTGGGGAGTAAAAGGGGGAAGATAAAATGGGAACAGGGAGAGGAAGAAAATGTCGTCTCGGTTGCTTCTTGCATACTGATAAATGTTTTTGTAATAAAACCTTCCTGGAAGGAGGGAGAGCTGCATGGCCAGGCTTCCCAGCACAGAATCACTTGGAGCTGCAGGGAGCCTGGTTTTATGAGTTGGGATACGGCACTCAAGCTGATTTTAACATGAGACTTTGTGTGCAGTGTGTCATAGTTCCTGTTCTGTTTAATCCTGTTGTTTTCGTTTTCTGGTAAACATTAGCTTTTAATTTTTTTTACTTGCTTCTTCTAATTAGTCACCCATCCACTTTCAAGTTATGTCCAACAGCTGAATTTTACCTGGCTTTCCCTAGGCAGCAGTTTGATTGGCACCTCTTCTTCTGTCCAGCTGCTAGTGTCCACAAATCATAAAAAAATCCAATTTATCTTTCTGCCCTTCTTTCAAATATGATTGAAAAGAGCCCCTGGATTCAGAGGCACAGGAGAGGGAGTGAAGCTAATTAAAAGAGACCCAAATAAGAGTGGTCGCATTGCTCTCGCTTCCTTAGGAAACACACAAAAAAAAGTTGCACTCCAAAATCTGGATGAGCTAGAGAAAAAGTGGTTTTTATTTTAAACAAACTTCACTGTTGCTGTGGGGTGGGCTGGTTTTTGTGGGTTTTCTTTTGGGATGCTTGTTTTTTTTCCCCCCCAAATTTGATATAAATCTGGTGAAACGTCTGCTGAACCTTCAAGGCAATGAATTTGCTTATGCAGTCATTATATTTGTAATTTGATGGATTTTAGAGCTGGAGGAGTGCTACCTGTCTTCTGCAAGTCAAAGGAAGCTCGCTTGCCGTTGCGAGGGAGGCATGCAAAGCACCTGGCTTGGTGCACAGCCTTGGTGGTGGAAAGACTTCTCAAAAATTCCTAATTGATTCTAAAAATTAGGCCATTATGTAAATGTTTGTAATTCTGGGCTGCTACGAGAAGCTTTATTAGTAGGAATACAAGAGCAGGAATTAATTTTACTTATGTGCAATGAAGAGCGGATGGGACCTGAGGAAAGGCTGCAAAGAGAAGGAGGGAAAGGGATGCTTGTTCCCCCTTTAGCAGCTCTATTCATGAAGTGCCATTTCATAGGGATTAACTTCCTATTTGTTTTTATTTTACTGGGGGGGGGATATCTGTGAATATATGGCATGAGGTTACACTTTTATTGTCTGCCATGAATCCCTCGTAAGGGTAGGACAATGTGGAAGTATGCAGCCAATGTTGCATTACAGGGATGCATTAGGGGTCTCTGTCTCCACCAGTAATGACCAATTAATGACCACTGAGATAAGCAAATGAGAAGTCAGGGCTACTTAGAGCTTTAACTCATTATTTCCTGACCACCCTTGGGCAAAAAGGCCAATATTGGTATAGTTTTATTTAAAGAGTATTTCAGATGAGAATGGGACTCACTTCACGGTCTGGCAGGGGGGCTGCCTGGATGTTTTGCTTCCAGCCCGTGTGATACCTTTATGAAATCACATAACTGGAAGAAAATCCCAGATCTGTGTGGTGGCTGGAAGAAGTTTGTTCAGTTGCTGCTCAGCTGGGATAGGTTTGTAGGATTTCCAGGATGACTTGGCACAAGCTTTGATGTTGATGCACTTCAGGTCAATGGAAGTGAAATTTCAAGTGTACTTGTGCCAAATTTGCTGTGCAGAATGAGCCACAGAACACCATGTATGCACTTTCACAGAGTGGAGTTCACCCCTGTAAACCTCCAGGGGTTTTGCTGTGCCAATTCAGTGAGAAAAACAAAGAAATAGACAAGGTGATGACAAAAGAGGTGTACCCTCATGTCTGTTGGACGTCAGATTTTTAAACCAATAGTGAAATAAGAAATGCTCATTTATTTCAATAATTAAGCTGAGAAGCAGGGACTTAAGGTAAAATCTTGGCTCCACTTGAAGGTGAGGATACTTCGTCATTTATGTGTCTCTAAGACATACTTTGTACTCCCTGCATTGAGTTTTATTGGTTTCACTGGGCACCTGGTCTTGTCTCAAAGCTGGATGGTTAATAACTGGTACTAGTAAAAGTTATTGACCAGTCAGGATGGCAGAGAAGGCTTGGAATGAGCAAAGGAGGCAGAGAAATCTCGAAAGAGTGAAGACAACTGGATGGGGTTGGACAGGCAATGCCATTAGCAGTGAGGGCAGACGGGTGGAGAACTCCACTTAGGATGCCACTAAAATCAGTGTCCAATAGTAAGAAATGTCCCAACCAGCACATGTGGGTGGGACCTTCAGCAGCAAAAACACAAGTGAGGGGGAATATGGAGTACCTGAGAATGTTCTTCTGGCTGCTGGGACTGGACTGTTGACACCCCAGGTACAGAAGCTGCACTACCAGGCATGTTTCCTGACCTGCTGCTGTTTTACTTCTGTTGACAGCAATGGTTGCTGCCACTGGGAGCCTTCAGCATCCTCAAGCAGAATACGTCCTTTATTTTGAAAAAAAAAAAAAA
>VXBC01006346.1:322158-345406 GCA_013399945.1 Ploceus nigricollis
AAAAGAAAAGGAGAAAAAAATCCTGCTTTTATTGCTTCATCCTGCACAGTGTCACACAATGTGACAGTGTGATCCCTCCAGGTTTTATAATATGGGTTCCCTTTGCCAGGGCTTAGGGGGAGAGTGGTGTAATTAATGAGCTCTTCTGTGTGGCTGCTGGGCAGAGGGGTAGGAAAGAATAGGGGAATGTCCTTTTTTATTGCTCAGGCATCAAATACGAATGCTTTGTAATAACAGAAAGGGACAGACAGGGGAGCCCTTGTAAATACATTTAGAAGAGGCTGTGGAGGTGGTGCAGATGCAGGTTTATATCCGTGGCTTTGGGAGGGAAGGCCAATTAGGTGTTTCCATGCATGCCCCTCACTGCTGCTTTCATTCCTGCATCCTGGGGGCCTGGCTGGGTCTCCAAGCACCCCTCGGACCCACACAGCACGTAAGTCGTCAAAAAAAGAAAGAAAACGACAGTGACCAAGAAGCTGCTTTGCTTTAGTGCCACAGCTTCAGGGAAACAGTGGGGAAGTTTCACTACTCATCAGTGCTGAATTTGGGCTCCCAGCCCTGCCTTGTTAGTTGGGAATGAGGCATTATGGCTCTCAGCTGTGGTCTCAGCTGTGCCTGAGGAGGAGGTATTTAGCTCTTCTCCTCTCAGGTGCCTCCCATCTTGGGTGCTGGAGGAGATCTTGTTTTGCAACAGCTTGTTGGAGTGCTCCTGCTTGGTCATGGCGAGAGGAGGCTGCTGGAGGTGATGGTAAGTGAGTCACGGTTTTAATGATTGATAGTTCTTATCAGCAAAAAGAGGAATGGGCTTTTTCAGGGCTGGTTTTGTGAGGTTTTCGAGGCTTTCTCGATCAACAGAAATGGAATTTAGGTCAAATTAAGTTGATGTGTTTGCTATAAGGCACTGAGTCCATGACCACTGGCTGCATCTCTTGAGTGGTGTGTAGTGGTTTTCTCTGATCCTCTCCACTCCTTGATGCTGTTACTGCTCCTCATTTTGCCTAAAACATGGGGTAATGCCTTATACAGTGTTACAAAGGCTTAGTGTTCATCTCAGATATTCAACCCAAAATGAGGCTATGCTCAGACTTAAAATGTTCTTAAATGTGAATTAATAGCTCTTAAAATGAGTGTTCCTGGTGGTGGCAACATTTCTCAGCCAGAAGTGAAAAGGAGAAGTGAAAGATGAAGACTGTGTTATTTGAAGCCTCATATTATTGCACTTTGAAAGGGTTTATGGTCTTCTAGTTGCTCAGGGAAAAGCAGAGGCAGGACACAAGCAGGCTGCGGGGAGCTCGGTGTGTCTCTGAAGCCCTGCCTTCATTATTATGCATTGCAAGTGGCTGTTGGCACAAGAACAAATTCCACTGTAAATTATGTGTGATTTACATGAGAAGCTCATTAATTCTCTAACACCGGATTTAGATGGTTTCATTTGTAAAGGGTGTCATTTTAAACACCGCTCAAACGTATTTCCTTCTATCTGCTGACTCGGAGTGTGTGCTGAGAGATGATAAACAATAAAGTGTGTATGTGTTCATAAATACGTGCACACAGACACACATTAGAAAATGGAATCAATTAGAAGGTGTGCTTTGTGTTTAGCAGTGCTGCCTGTGATACACAGATTGGCTGCCTATTTTATAATTTTGTCTGCCTCAATGCTTGTGTATTGTGGACCTTGCAGGGATTTTTTTTTTTTTTGTTTTGCATTTATTGGTGCAGAGGTAAGCCCTTTTAATTTCGATTTTTAGTGTTAAACTTGTATTCTGATGCTTATTCTGTGCTGCTGCAGCCCTCATTTTAAGGGTTTCCCCTTCCTGGACAAGCCTCTGCCCTGGCTTCAGGAGCCACAAGACTCAGCATGAATGAGCAGTACAGTTCTGTGTCATAAGCAATAAGCAGAGTGTCTTTTTTTTTTTTTTGATGTATGTTCCTGTTTTTCTCTCAGCTCTACTATAACTCAGAACTTTGGCAAAAATAATAATCAGGAGGAAAAAAAGAAAAATCCCTCAGTGGAAGTACTTTTTCATTGGAGGCTCTGCCTCTTGCTGCAGGACAGACACACCTGATAGGCACACCAGAAGTGTCTGTGGTTGCAGCTCATATGTTGAGGCAATGTAGTCCATAGTTTCATTTAATGTTGCTTTTGCATTAAGCAGCATGACCCTTCTGCATTAGCTGAAAGAATTATATGCTCATTTTCAGCTTGTACTTATTGTTTTAATCCAGCATCTGGAGCTATGTGTTCTCTGATATAGGGCTGATGTCAAAATTTGGATGATGGTGTAAGTGTTTTATCAGATGTTCATGTGCTGTTCGGGTTTAAGTTGCAGTTTATAATTATTTTAAATGGGCAGTTGCTCTTTAGAAAATCTTAAGCCTGACGCAAACAATAAATGCAGGACAAGCTGCCAGACTCACCTTTGAAGTCTCTCTGGCCTAAGGAAACTGTTCCTTGACATCTCATTACTTTCCTTCTCTTATTAGAAACAAATGTGGATTTCCTACACATAGATTAAATATGGCCTGAATTAAGAAAGCTGAGTTAGGCAGCAGCAAAAGAGGAGAAATTATGCCATGCTCCGCTGCGGTTTTGTTTATCAGGACGTAAGTCTGAATTTATTATTTTTTATGACTTGTAAGTTAATGCAAGGAAAGAAAAAGGAGCAGTCATTTTTTACCTACGACAATCAATCTACTGTTTCATACGCATTTAAGCAATTTTGCCACAGGGAAAAGAAAAACATGCCTGTCTTAAGTAACCTAAATATCCACCGTGGTTGTTCTTCTGCACGTAGCAGGGCTTTCCTTGCTCAGGGAGAATTTTTTTCTGTTATGTGGAGAAAGTGATTTTGACTCACAAGGTATGGGAAAATGTAGGCAGGGTTTCAGTGGAGGAGGAGGGAAATCCTGTAGCTCTTGTACTTGTGAACAGCACGTATCAGACCTTCCCTGACCTTTTTTTTGGGCCCCAAGCTGAAGTTTTATGTCATGACCTGTCTGCACCACTTGCTAGGGCTGGATAAACATGTTTTTGAAAGTAAGAATACTGACAATTTTTTTTTTCCATCGAAACTGCTTGCATTCAAGCTCTTTATCTAATTTATTAGAGACAAAATTGAGGGGGGGAGGAGGGGGCAATGAAACTAAGAAACACTGTGCTATTTTTTTAGTCTTCAACAACTTCTCACAGGGTAGCACGGGAACAACGTTTTGTTTAATGTTACAAGAGTTGCAAAGGTGGTGACTGTGCTTTGCCCCTCTCCCCACACTTGCTCTATCTTGAACTATAGATGTGTTGGGAAGGAGGTAAGGTGAAATATACATAGTTGTGGGTTGCAAACAGACAGAAATCCTATACCCAAAGCCAGTCACTCTTCAGGGTCTGCCACCCTGCATACTCTGTATATATAAGCCACTGAGTGTAAACCCTGTGTTGGCTTGATGGTTTTTTCTGTAGTGCTTTTCTTTTGAAAATCCAGTGCTTTTGCAGGCATAGGATAGGTTCTTCCTAGCTTGGTTTTGCTTCAGATTGGCTAAACTTTAGGTCTGGAAAAGCATTTTGAATTTTTTTTTTCTGAGGCAACATGTTTAGGGCAGTTCTGTTTGAACTGTCCTAAGGTATTTTACCCTCAGAGGCCATTTGTGATTTCAGCCAGCTGTTCCCATAGAGACTGAGAAGGAGGGCTGTGCCTGGTGCAAAACTGTGCAAGTATTATTGGAAAAAAAATTATAGGAACAGTGCCAGATGACACCAGCTGTTAATGGCACTCATTAAGCATCATGTTTTAACATAATGTTACTTTCCAGTGTAGATGAGCCCTCAATGAGCTCTCCCATTCCTTTCTGCAAACCCATCATGCGATAGTCTGCCTTTAGTGGAGTATTTTAATTATTTGTAAATTTTCATTAAAAGTTTTTTGTTGTTGTTGTTGTTTTTTTTTTTTTTAGTTTAAAATGTAAGCAGAGCACCTAGTGCTTATTTAGCTATGAGGTTGAAGGTGAGAGCCTCTTGGTTATAAACAGTTTGCATCTTGAAAAATATACAGCTGTAGGTAGGCAAGATGGACAAAAGATGGGAGAAAAGAGTTATCTTAATTTGACAGGTCTACTGAGGCAGAAAGAGAAAACAAAGATCCCTAGTTTTGTAGGCTTACAAGTCTACAGTGTAATCCCATTTGAAGAAACACAGTGGAATACAGGTGTGAAACTTATCTTATTTCTCTAAGGGAAAGCTCCAAGAACATTTTTTAGCTTATGTTCCTGGTACATAAGAGGCCAGGCCAACTATTTCCAAAAAAAAAATACAGAAACATTCTGCCAGCAGGCTACTCTGTACGTGTGTATTTATTCATACACACACACAGACACACACACATATATATATTAAAATAAGAAAAGTCTTATCTCATTTCTTCTATATGAGGGTTTTTGGGTTTGGTTTCTGCATGGTACTGTTCATACCAAATGTGTATGTAGGTGATTTTGTTTCCAACCAAAGCACTGAAGAAAATCAGTAGTTAATACTATGCAAAGTGGAATGAGGCAAGCATGTCACCTGTAATATGACAAGGTATTAACTTCTTAAGTCAGAGAAATTTAGGTGGACAGGCTGGGGTTTTAATCTGACTCCTGAAATTGCTGCGCCAATAAATTTCAGCTAAGTGATGCAAATGTTTATAATTAATTTCAGAGTGGCTTAATTTTTGCACATTAAGCAAATTGGTATCCTGTTTTAGACTCTGAAGCAGGGAGGCAACTCAGCATGAGTCTGTGTGTGATTTATTTAACAAGAGACCAGCTTAGGGACTCTGAAGTCATGCTTGGAGTTGAGCTGGTGCCCAGCATTCGTGCACTGTGGCATTATCTCTCTCAAATGGCAGCTTCATGGTGAGGCAAACTCAGAAGTTCTAAAACTCAGAAATTCACAGATGAAACTCAAGGTTGATGTGCCTGTCTCTTCTTTTTGTGGTGGTTTGGTGCTGGCATAACTCTAATGACATCAGGCACTTAAGGAGTGACACTGCTGTAATAAAGACCTGGAGACTAATGGTGTTTGCAATACCATTTCTCATCCAGTCTTTGTCTGCTGCTAAAAGCTCCCTGTTTGATTCTGCTCACCCTTTTCACAGCTGAACACTCATCAGTTGACCAACAACAGTTTCTGCCTTCAGTGCTCAGGATCCTAATCTATTCTTCCACCCAAGCAGGAGCCAAACCTAGGTTGGCTCAGTTTCTGAGGTCAGAAAAAATCTGGTTTATGGCCGTGGACAGGAGCTCTAACAGTGTTAATGTTAATTCAAAAAATGAACGATCAGTTGTTTTAAAGGCCAGGGGAAGCTTAATGCAGCACAGGACAGACATTGTTGTCCTTTCAGTGGTGCTGTGTGCGGTTCTGTATAGCTTATGCTTTCCTTGCCTTACCTTCATTTATCTTCACTGAACTGTGGTCACTGAAGGTGCCACCTTCTTGCTGGACCCTCTCCTGTAGTCTGTGTCTGGTCTGCCCACGCAGAATAGGTCAATGTTTTATTTCTGAGTTAATGTGTATCTTTAATGTTGTTTCTCTTAGGGGCTTTCCCAGTGAATTATAAGGAACCTGTGTTTATCTTTAAAGCCTGGTCCCCCTGAAGTTGAGAGAGTGATTATGGAGGAAACACGCTAGTTCTTAAAATGCTACAAGTAGTGATTCATCCCATCCCTCCCCTCCTCCCATGCTTTAAAATCTTTTAGGATCCCTAAATAGGCACTTTTTAAATCAAAGCATTAAGAAGCAAAAGTGTGTTGCAGAATTATGAGCCAGATGTTGATCCTGGTAACTCAGGTATGCCATTCCCTCACACCCACTCAGCTTTCCTTGTGGCATCTCCCCAAAGAGGACCCTGGGGTTGGATGCAAGCTGAGATCAATCCTCAGCCTGTGGCATCTGTTTGCTGAGGGTTTGAGCTGCTTATTGAGTTGAAGTCGTGTGAACTGAGAAAAGGAGACAACGTGATGTTGGGAGTGAGCCTGGATCTTACGAACACATTGCTTAAGTGACCAGAAACTAAGCTGCTGTCTGTGTGCCAAACCAAAGTTAAAAGCCATGTGGGTTTCAGAAGTTTCTTTTTTTAAGAAAACCCTTGTTAAGAATAAGCTGCATTCAGTGACTGATTGCTTGTTGCTCTTGCCCAGCTATTTGTACTCTCAGCTTTGACTTATGCCGTACACCTGGGACCTTGCATTATAGGGAGCGCAGTATGCGCAACAGAGGGCTCAAAACTTGGCCAAAATATTGATGTCTTAAAGTGCTGAATTGAGGGATATTTCTGGAGGAAGTAGAGCTGCTCTGCTTTGTTGGATTAGACTAAGAGGGAGGACAGATTTTCCTCATAGCAGTTGTTCCCCCTGCCTTTTTCAAAGTTTTGCCTGGGACTCTGTCTGGGGTAGCTTTGAATGTTGCATTAAGCATTTTAGTTCTCAACTGCAGGTGGGTGCTGTTCCATGTCTGTAGCTTGTACAGAGAAAAATTAGGAAATGAAGGGAAAATTGTTTTGAATTTTTTTTTTTGACCTGAAGGTGGTAGAGCAGAGAAGGGGAAGGCTTTCCATGTGGAGCAGAGGAGGAAGATGCTGGGTGTGGAAGAGGGCTGTGTTTTTAGTTTTATATTTCCAAGACCCTAACTTACCTTCTATGCAAAGAAAGAGAGAGGATGGTGTGGGCAGGCATAATTCTGGGACATCTGGCCCCAGTGAAGCTCTTGCTGGTGATTAAGTCCATCTTGAGATCAGCCTTTCTAGCTAACACATAATTACTGGGGTTTTGTTGCTCCTTTGAATGGTTAACATATGATATGTCTATACATTGTTTTTCTTGCAGCTCATTTTTCCCCTCTTGTGTGATTTGCAGGATTTACACACTCGGTTTGTGTTGATAGTGTCTGTCCTGACAGTTCTTTGTATAGAAAGGTTAAGGCAGCTCGTGGGTTTGTGAAGACAGGAGTATTATGCTTGAGCCTGGTGTTAGTCATGCTTAGCTGCTCGCATACTAATTTGGCACTAAATCATGACTTCTTTTTCAACTAGATGCCACCATTTTAGGCAACTCTACTTGTGCAACTCGCAGTCAGGCTGATGAACCAGTCAGAAATGATGACACTGCACAGCCTCTCCCTTCCACACATGCCCATTCTCCAAATGTGGTAGGAGGACTGGAAAATACAGCCAAGTGAACAGAAAATGCAAATTGGCTTCATATTGTTACTGGAGCAAGTAGCTTTCTATAGGAGGAAATCTGAAAAATTTAGAATGTGCTACTAAAGTTTGCATGAGAAGTTCTGCATCTCCTTACAAGAAGTGAAGTAGTGCTCTCCTGGCAAAGGTGTTTGTGAAGAGTTATACTGCAGTTGGATTTCTCTTGATACTGAAACTGGATAAAAAAGGTAATAGATGTTACCACACTTGCTTTCTCCTCTTGTCTTTGGAAGATGATCAGGCAGTGCAGAGGACAGCATAAGAACTAAAGGAGGTTTTAGCGGTCTCTTGGGCTCAAGCCTTCTCCAGGGAGAAGGTTGTTCATCTTTGCATGGAGGCAGGATCATTGGCTTTCTCATCTGCAGCTGTCTAGGTACTGTCTCATACCTAAGGGGAGTTGCTGGATTGTTTTTTCTTGCAGTTATATTTTTTTTGTCATGAATGAGGTTCTTGGTCTGAATTTGGTGGAGCTGAAATCCACTGACAGTGAGCAAACATTCAGGGCATCTCCTGGCTGACAGTTGGAGGAGAGAAGTGGGCAGGACTGTATTTATGAGCCATTACCCCTTAGTGTTTTTCATGAGCGTAATAAAAAGTTTCTTTGATTTTTCATTTTTACCTTTGCTGCTTGTTATGCTAAGGAGCCCCATCAAGTACAAGAAAAAAATCTGCTACTACAGCTGAGAAGTTAAACCATGGACATCAGTTGTCAATTTGGTGTGTGGTTTTCTTCAGTGTTTTTCTTTTTTACCCTTTGCATAGCTCAGCCTTATATACATATGACTATGATACCCATAGTCAGTTTATGGTATCCAGAAGAACAGTATATTACTTACAAACTTTTTTTAAAAATAAGATTAGTTAAATTAGTTAAAGATATAAGTACAGCAAATAACACAGTCTGATTTATGACCGTCTTGGGATATCCCCATCCCTTCTCAGCTTTTCTGCAGTGACAGATGGAAGAAAATATCTTTCCACTTTTAAGAGTTAGTTACAACTGTGCGCAAGGACAGGCACCACGTGGACCTCAGTGGGAAGTAGTTTTGATTTCTTAAATGTTGATCATGTTCCAGTCAGCTTCAGAAGAGAGACCCCCCTGGCTGATATTTTTAATGAGCTAGGGGAGAGTGTTAAAACTGCCTGCCTATCTACCTACGAATCCTCAGGGTAGAGAGCTAAATCACTGTGAAGCATTAGAAGTAGAAGAGGTTATGTAGCTGGGCATTTTCTCTGGTGTAAGTGGTATTCACGCATGTGCATATCACATTTTTCTTTTTAATTCCTCTATTTTCTTATAAAGCAGTGTGAATGACTATGCTCCCATCAGCAGCCTTTATTAACCCTTGTCTAGGTGACAGCCTGAAAACATTGTAGCAGGCACAATTTCCTTGCGGGTTTGAGCCACTGAAACGAATTCAGCCTCCTTTATATTTTTCTACCTTAAAGATATTGAAAGGGGAGTGTATATGGAAGAATAAGTGTTTATGTGCATGGGGATATGTTTGTATGTGTGTATTTTTTGTATGGGCCAGTAAATGCCTGGGTTTACCTGGAACTTGAAGGAATACCTGTGAATTAGGTACTTTATAGTGAAAATAAATAGAAAGCCTTTGGTAGCAGAACTTAATGGAATTAAGGAAAATATTGGATTCTGGGTGCTGTTTCAAAGTCGTTTTCATCAGAATGGAAGTGGCATAATCAATACGTAGCTCTTTGGCTGTTAACTCCTCAGATTTAGCTGAAATCACATTAAATGGAATAGATTTTATTTGTGGTTCGGGCAGTAGGGTTATATTTAACTGAACTCTCTGGAAGTCAGCTATTTGGAAGCTGCCAGCTCTTCACAAAGTGATGCTGTCTGTAGCTGTACCCAAACAAATCATGATATCATTCTTTTGTCATTACTGATGCGGGTCCTGCTTTATAAACACCAACTAAACACAGAATGTTCTGGTGGTGTGTGTCCTGTTTGCTCTTCCTAATTTGCCCATTGATTTCTTTCCCCATCTGGTCTCAGGTGAGCTTTGTTATACCTTTCCTATTCCAAGGCAACTTGGCCAGAAATGATCTCTGTGCCATTGATTTGAAAACCTCTGCTGCAAGCAAAATTGTGGGCCAGGGTTTTGGGGACGTGGGGGCGTGGGCTGAGTTTGCAGCTGTGTGGAGCATCTGTAACCATGGGAGATGTCAGTAGGAACAGTTGTATTTACCACTGCTGAAAATGACACATGGGTTTTAATTTCAATATTCATACAGTCAGTCTGTAATAGAATCTACAGGTAGGACGACAACAATAATTATTTCTATTAACTACCAAAAAAGCTATTAATAGATTCATTTGAAAAGCCTTAGAAGCCAGTATTTCCAATTGCAAAACACTCTGTAAAAAATTATTTTTGTGTCTTGCAAAGAAATCACCATACCACACAAACAGAATCCAAATGAAAAACTGTCTTGTGTTCTGGAGATGCTGTCATGAGAAAGGCCTCCTATGTAGCATCTGTTCACACTTCCCACATATTGTGTAAATATATCCACTTCAAGTATTTAATCTTACCAGAAGTTATGCTTGCCTTTCTTCTCCAAACAAGAAAGCTGGAATCCTCTCCCTCCTTACAAAACCCACCTGTAGCTTGGCAAACTACCAGATTGAGGTTGTTTGGGTTGGGTTAGGTTTTTTTTTCTTTTTTTTTGATAATGCTCCAATTTTAAATTTTTCATAAAAGCTGTAAATGTTTCTGGAGTTATGACTGATCTCATTTCCCCCTTTCCCCCATTCCATCTAGGAACATTCCTAATAAGTTACTCAGTCTCTCTCTCTCTTCTGAACAGGGAGAATTTCAGCCATAAATAAGGCAACACTTGAAATCGTAAATAATGTTTGGACAGCTTGTGCTGAGGGCTTCCCAAAGGGGAGGAATTATTTTGTTGTGGCAGTGTATCGTGGGGCTGTCCAGTGTCATGATTGGAAGCTGGTGGTGTTGCTTTGGAGCAGGTTGTTTCTTCTGCAGAGTGCCTCTAACTATCTGGAAGCTGGATTGTGACTCTTGAAAAATTGGCTTGTGGGATAGCAAAGTAAATCACACTGATGAGAGGAGAGGAAGGGGGAGAACTGAAGCCACCAAATACTAACTGATGCTAAGAAATTCCATGCTAAAGTTGAAACTGCAGCTTTATCTCATGACTTGATGGGGAAAAAAAAAAGGCAGGAACATATGTCAATGACAGATTGCCAACCTTAGCATTTAATTCCGGGCATTTTGTGGGTTTATAGGATTTGCTGACAAAAAGATGAGGGGGAAGGGTTGGGTGGGATGTAATTTCCTGAGTGTTCTTCTTGAAGGGGAAAAAAAGAATCTCAGCCCATCTTCTTTTATTTGAATATATTGGAAACAGCCCGAACAATCGTAGGTTTTCATTAGAGTAAATACCTTTGAGTTATGACACTTTCTCTCCTTTAAAAGCAGTTTCCAAAGCATTGGAGAAGTATGCATAATTAAATGCTTTCCTTATTTGAACTTCATTGAGAGGCAGTCTATTTCTTTCTTCGTTTGACACCTCTGTGCTGTGCAGACTCGTGGTCTGTTGAAATGTGCATGTTCACAAAGATGTGAAGAGCCCCAGTCTGCCTGTTCCACAGGGATGTATAATGAGCAATGTTTTGAACACTTCTGAGAAGCAAGACAGTGAGAATATTAAAAACTACGTGCTGTATTGCACCCAAGTATTTATTTAATAGACACCGAGTAGCCACAGTGTATGGAAGTTCTGTGTGCTCTCTTGCTTTGGCTTCTTGTATCTAAATCTCTACCTACTCATGAAATATCCTTGATCTGAAAGTCTCTAACCTGCTTTTGGCATGGGCCCTTGATAGGGAACCTTTTTAAACCATGCAATTAGAAGTCCTGCTGAACATTTGAAATTTCATTTGGATACTCTGAATAAGATATACTTAGTGGACAAGCTGGAGGAAGTTATTAAAACTTTGCAGGAAAACCATGAAGCAATTGGAATATAAATTTAATTTTTTTTAAGTTTTGTCTTCCTCTCCAGACCAATTTCTGGAGGAAGGAGGTGGGGATTAGAGGGCTTTTTTTCCTTTGGGGGTATGACGTGTTTCTCTCTTGACCAAGAAATAGCTTGTGAAAAGGAGAATGCTGTGCTGATGAAGGCCTTGAAGCATTTTCAGAAAAGACTTTTAGCTATGTTAAAAGACTTATAATATTCACAAAGGCCCTGTTTAAGTGTACATCAATCTGCTCCTGTTTTTCTCATTGAGCAGGAGTACACGGAGACTTCTTTCAGGGTTGGGTGCCAGTTTGCAAAGTGCTGGGTTGCAATTTTTTCCCTTTTTGCATCAGCATCTAAGGAGAAGTCAAAGGCCTTATCTTTTTGGCTCTGGATTCTCTCAGTATGTACTTCAGTGCGTTTGAGGTTCCCTGGCATTACAGAAGTAATATACGTAATAGTTTTCCTTTTTTTTCCTATTGCTGATGTAAGTTTTTGCTGACTGGAACCTCTGTTCTGATTTTGGTGGGGTCTTCCTAACTTGAGCAATTTTGGTACTACAAGATGTGTGTGGGTCTGAGTTGGTTGATGAACCTTGTAAACTCCATGGGTGACACCTCCAGTGGAAATTAAAATACACCTTGAGACCATTCTGTTCTGTGTTTTCTGAGCTCTAACAAAATTATATTTTATGTTCTCCATGAGTTACTTGTTAATTTCAAGGTTCATGAAATATAACAAGTGGACAGGCCAGTCAGCAGTACTTGTAAAGCCCATGAACTTGTCTTTGCTGGTTGAGAGACTTGAAAATCCCCAGCAAAGTGTGGATGTCCATAATAATCTTTACTGATCTGCCATGAAAGGCTTGGGGGAGTTCGCAAAATTCTCTGGTAAACCAGAAGATCATATAACCATCCACAGCATGCCATTTTTGCAGTATTCTCTTAAGATCTTAACATGCTGAAATCCATCCCTGTCAGGCTCATGAGGGTTACAAAGCCTGTGGGGATGGCAAGTGGTGTTTTTAATCCTGCTCTGAGGCTCTGTGGATTTATGTCCTCTGCTCCATTTCATTTGGTTTTGCCAGCAAAGAGTTTTTCATTCTCAGTAGTCTTCTGTACTGCAGATTGAGTGACTTAAGCTTGGGTTTTGACAAAATGCATCTCTCTGAGCAGGTAGAAAAAAACCCTAAATTAATGAGAGGGTTAATGTTATCTGTGTAACAAGTTTGAGCATCATGTATGTCAGCACATGCTGCTGGTTCATCCAGCATGTGAGCATGGCATACATGTGAGCAGAGAAGAGAGAAATGTGTGGCTTAGTATTGCCTTGATGAAAGGCAGGAAAAAAATACTTGCTTGCTTAGTCCTGTGGCAAACCCCTGATGAAAAGTTGAGAGCAGCTGTCCTATTTGGCACGTGTAGGCAGGGCAGTTTGTAGGGTGATTACATACCTGAGGGATGTAAATATCGAACGGGAAGCTCTCTTGCCTGCGTTTCCTGAAGGGTACTTGTTTTAAAGTCCTGCAATGCTAAGGACCTGGCCTAAAATCCCTCTTCCCCTGCCTGGGGCAATGACAAGGTAGCCTTCTTACACAGAAGGGCTCCAGTCTAAAGGCTGGTGCTACCTGGGCCGCCAGGGCAGGGAGATTAAAGCATCTCCACACTTGATCCTCTTTTGGAATATAATGGTTCCTGTGTTCTTTCTGGAGAAACATCTGCCTCATTGTAATCTTTTGGCTAAGGCTGTAATTAGCAAATGGCCCATTTTGACCATCAAGGACTGAGTCCAGCCCCTTGCATTGGGATTGTTTCCCTAAGAGAAACTTACTGAGTTGCCTGGCTTATGTGCGTGCACACACACATATGTATGTGCATACCTTCTACACAGTAATTTGTTCTAAATTGCTGCCAGCTCTTGAACTTAGAGGGGAGGATGGAAAGGCCAAGAAAACCAGAACAGCAGGGGGAAAAGCCCACCCTACCTTTCAAGTATCTCTGGTTCTCTTAACAAAACTTGTGTGCTTGCAGGGCTCATTTGGCATTAATGCAGCCTTGACTAATATTTTTGCAGCTGGATTGGTGCTAATGAAGACAGTTAGTTTTGGAAAGACCTCCATGCAGAACTCTGAATTTGCTGAATTTCAAGTCCCTGGATTGCTTGAGTGTGGGAAAACACATTGAAGGCTATGGCTAAATGGTTGTCCTATCTTGGTGCTCTGGGCTAGGCATCCACTGTAGGTGGTGCTTGAAGACAATAGCATGTGAAGCCTAGGATGGCTGTGTGAATCAAGAGATAGTAGATGCCTAAAAGTAGCAAGTGGTTTCCCCTTGATGCTCTTGGGGCTGAAATGTGTGGTGTTCCCAGTTAAACAAAAAGATAAGAACATGCCCACAAGTGTGAGGGAAGTCCAGGAGAGCAAGTAATTTGTGTTTTGCAGCATTTAAGACTGATGGATGAAACCTAACCAAGCTGTTGTAGTTACAGTGTTTCACAGCAGCAGAATTGGTGTGTTGGATACCCCAGGAAGCAGGACTGCAATGGTCCGTGTCATGGTTTGGTGCTCTTGAAGCCCAGTGCACCCAGGTGTGTATGATAGGGCTGGAGCTGCGAGAGGAAAGTGAATGGTGTAACAGTGCCTCCTAAATGCTGCTCATGTACTTAGTGTGCAGCTGATAATTCAGCCTTGGTCTAAGTGTTCATGTATACCCATAAAATTAATTTCTTACTGAAAACAGCAAGAGAGGTACTTCCCCCCACCCCGTGTTGTGTATCTGCAGTGACACCAGCTCATACCAGCTGGTAGTTGAGTGTTTATTTGTAGAAAGAAACAACCAGATTGGGAAAGAAGAACTGTTTGGCTTGGTCTCCATTTCTTCCATGCCCTGACTTTGGGTTTGTTTTATGTTACATAGAGAGTTGTGACTTCATGTTTGCCCCTGAGCCCTGGAAGTGCTGTGTGTTCCACCTGAGCTATCTGCCTTAAAGATATTTCCTCTTAAGGATATTGTCTGCCTTTATTTTAGGTTTTGTTTCCTTTAAACTCTTAGAAGAGGATTGCACAGATAATGTTTCATGGAATATTTTTTTTTTTTATTTGAGGGAATAATGTAAATGTATGCAAGCAGGATGTTATTGTGCAAGAGCTGTGATGTGTTTATATAAGGTGGGAGGGCTTGATTTATAACACTGAATATTTAATGGGAATAAGTCTGGGTGTCTGAGATCTCTGCTTCTTTGTGTGAGCTGGCAGATAGAAGGGTGGCAGGTCAGATTTTTCTGTATGCACCTTGTGGATTTTCACATGCTGGTGTTTTACATCATCATGCCAATTTAGTGAGGCAAAAGGAAACATTTTTAATTTGAGTTTTGAAAGCATGGGGAATAGGAATTTACTGCCCTATTTGCCTGTCCCCACGTTCTTCCCATTAGTTCCTGAAAGCAGCCCCAGCCCTTGTGCCTGCAGGAGTAGCATGTTCCACTGGAGTTCCAGCTCCAGGATGTTGCTCACTGGCAGCAGCACTACACATACTGGGGGGGGAGCTAGCTGGAATAGCCAGCAGGATACACTGCAAAGCAGAAAATGTTTTTAAAATGTAGAAGGTAGCTGTAAACTATGCACGGGAAGACTGATATTTATTTATTCACTTTAAACCTGAAACTGTGTCTGCAAAATCAACATGCTTCTGAGCTACAAAAAATCCCCACTATTCCCAAAGCCAGCTAGGGAATGTGAGGAAACATCCAGGTGCCCAGCAGAGGGAATGCTCAGGCAGTGCCAGACTGGCTTTTTTCATGCCCCATTCCTAATGTTGGCATCTAAGGGGTGAAAGGCAAATGCATCTTTGAAGTGTCATTTTGGGGACAGGGAAATAACACCACAAAGAAAAAATTTGAAATTTCTGGTTTATGGAAAATTGAATTAATGGTTTGTGGTTCTGCCCCCCCCTGAATTTAATTCAAAACCAGGTAAAAAGTAAAATGTTGATAATGAGTTCTGAATGTAGAAAAGCATTATTATAGCAGGCACGGTTAGTGGTGAAAGACCACATGGTGATTGGTAATCCTTTGGAACATTAGAGTAATGTGCTCTATCTAAATAGATTGATAGATGCTTTGCCTGGGCTAATTTTTCCAAGGATGCATTGATGACATTCAATCAGGAGATGTCAGAAAAGAAAGCATCCAGCCTTGAATGGCAAAACTCAATTGTTTTAGACACGATTGATAATGGCCAGTATTGGACTCACCCTAATGGTTGCTGAAACTGTTAGATTGGCTTTTTTTGTCAGATCTCAGATTTGGCCTGACAGCAGCAAGCGTTTCCTATCAAAGTGTTGGTTTCTTCCTCCCCCCTTCTTTTTTAGTCATTTGAAGTCATTTGACAATAATTTACTACTTTGCTTAGCTTTTTAGTCAGTTGTCTCCCACTCCGGAAAGCCAGGTTTCTTAAGTGCTTCTATGATGCCAAGTTAATTGCCCGAAAATAAGTGCTTGAAGATGTATCAAGTATTGTCTCATCAGCATTCAGCATCCCTGCCAGAGCATGGAATGGGGAAGCAAGGCAACGCCAGGAAGGTTTGAAGAAAAGAGATGGGGAACAAAGGAAAGTGCAACTGTCCTGCAAATGGCCCTGAGCGTGGCCAGGCAGCAAAGCTCTCCCTGGATGTGGCTGAATCCCTGCTGTACTTGCAGGCTGCCGAGTGAAATATCATCAGTACTACAGTGTGGACACAGGTGGGATTGATCTCCCCAGCCCCCAAAGGAGAGGGGGACTGTGCTTTTGGGTGGCCTCAGGCTTGACACTTCCTAAGGCCAAGTTGAGGCATGTCTCTGCCTATTCAGTGTTACCACTGCCTCATTTTCTTTGCCTCTCTATAGAGCAAGGGAGGAAAAATGGCATTCCCGGCTTGTCATTATGGTGAGGATGATTTCTAGATAAATGAGCAGTCTCAGAGGTATGCCTAAAATGCAAAGATACACAAGAGTGTTGGTGCAAGTTAGAAGTGTGGAGAGCAGAGGAGAAATCACAGCTGCTGCCTGTGAGTCCACCTCACTGCTGGTATGTAATGCAGTCAAGCATTACATAGCCAAGACTGGATAAAGCACAGCACCTTTTTCTTTTTTCATGGATAGTATGGGGAGGAAAAAAAAAAGGAAAAAGATATAGCTACTGCAATGAAACAGGTTCATTTGAGGCAGGGCACAAAGGATTTTATTGGATGAAGTACCCAGCAACCCCATTTAAGTTTGCAAGGGACTCTGAACTGAAGTGCGAGTTGGGTCCTGCTGAAACCCCCAGTGCCTCAGCTGTGGGTGGGCCTGTGGCTCCATGAGAGAGCACAAAAATGCTGGGGTACTTGACTGCTCAGCCCTGCTTGTCATCTTGAATTGTGTTCCCCAGACGTGGGGAGAGGAAGGGGACTACAACCCTCTCTAGACTTGCCAGCGCTGCCAGGACTTTGCTTTATCCTCCCTTGTCAAATACAGCCAGGGCTGCTCTCTGGGATTTAACAAATCCTCTACTATTTCAGGGCTTGAGGATATTGGCAGTGCTCTTGATCCCTCCTGCCCCATTCTTCCTCTGACTGCTTATGCTTGAGCGCATTGGACTCTGCATCCCGAGAGATTTCTTACAGTCCTGTCTTTCTGAGACACTCTGGGCAGATTTGCTCTAATGGTACCCACATGTTTGCCAGCCCCCTTACCTGACCCCAGTGAGTTTCAATACCTTTCTGCTCTCCTTTAATCTGGGAGAGCTGCCCTGCTCTGGAGAGGGAGCAGGCTTTTATTCCGGCTTGGGCGGCGTCAGCGGATTTGTTAACTGAGCTTTATATGTAAAATGTTTTATAAGTGTGATGTCAGTGCTTTAGAGAACCTGCCTGACTTTCACATCCCACTGGCAGGGTCTGCAGTCAGAAATAACTTGTTCTTGCACTGGGAAGTTTGATAGAGGTGTGTGGATATGTGTGTAGTCTGTATTAGTCACTCTGGAGAGCACACACGTTATTTGGAAGCCTTCTCTACCTTTCAGCCCTCATCTTGAGATCAGAAATGTTGCAGTCCTTTACTTGATTAGGCAGGACTGAAAGTAAATGATTGCAGTTGAAAAGCACTCTGAAAATTACTTAATATTGCTTTAATAAGGGCTCTCCATCTAGATTTGTGCCTTTTGTCAGATGCGCAGCCCTCGATTAACGCCTCGGTCTTTCTTTACCAGTCACCTGTGAATGTTACCCCATTTATCGCCTGTGCTTCTGAAGGACCTTTTGCTGCCTTGTCTCTGCAGCTCTTCCATATCTCATTCACCAAACAGGTTGGGGCTGGCAATAACCAGGAAAGCAGTGTAATGAGCCAGAGAGAGCCCAGCATGCCTGGTGCGCAGATTCAGCCGCATCCTGGGTGATAAATTCTCACATACACCTTGGTTGGTGCTCACACAGTAATGTCAGCTCAGTAACAGCCCTTCAGGATGCCAAGGTGGATTTTACATTTATAATGAATGAGAATTTTATTGTTGTTTCTAGCAGCAAAGAAGTGTAGTGACAGTCCAGTTTTCAGCCTCATGAGAAGCAGAAATGATGAAAGAAACATTGCGGCATTCCTCAACACACATTTGATCCATCAATCACCCAGACAAAGTGTGCACTCCTAAACCATTAAAGTGTGACATCTTCTTCTCAGACTTTTGAGTTTACTGACTTTAAAGCAGCAAGTCAATTAGGAAGCCGAACCTAGGCTGGGAGGAGAAGAAAAAACACTATTAAAATACTAACTTGACATGCTTAGGTTTGTTTGATAGGCTAACAGACTGCTAATATTTAATTTAAAAAACCTGGATGTTGTCCAAAGCAAACTTATGAATAATATAAGTCATATTAAAGCAAACTTTCATTAAGCACCAGCTTTCTCATAATTAGTTTGAGAGGAATGATACGTTTCAGAGAAACTATGGCATTTCTTTATATAGGTAACAGAGCTTTCTACTAAAGGTTATTTCCAGAGGGTTACTCATCGTGTGGTGTGATGAATTAAATGGGGGATAGAAAAATCCAGAAGAAAACCTGGGCCAGGAGTCCTGCTCCTGTTTGCTTCCTGGCAGTCTCTTGAACATGAACATTGCAATAAAATTTACCCTCTATGACCAGTCACCGGGGGTTACTTCAGGGGGGAAGTTTGTTGGTCACAGCACTCTGTTGGAAATGCCACTGTTAGTTACCCACTCAAGGACTGGGCAGAAAGAAAAGTATAAAGAAATGCAGCACTGAGTGGTTCTGAAATGAGATTGTCTGCTTAAATGACAAGCCAGGGTAGTCAAATGAGTGTACTGGAAATAAAGATTTGACTGATGTGTGAGATGCTTGCAGCCCTCTCATGCTTGTATCCTGTCCTGTTGTGTTGCTGTGACTGGAGTGGATCATATGTGTCCCTGCCACTGAAAGTCCTAAAGTTTTGTTTCCAGAGATTTTGGACTGGTGTAGGGTTTATGCTTTTGCCTTTACTTTCATTAACTGTATTAAGTTAATTGCTTATGAGGGAAGGAGCATACATAGAATTATCCAAATGGAGCTAAGAGCCCAAATTCTCTTGCTCAAGCTGTCCTTGGTTCCTTAAATAGAAATACACATGTGCAAAAATACAAAATGCATCCCAATATAATTAGACATTATGATGTGTAATTAGTGACTCTTTTCATTATTATTATTATTTTAAAGCTTTTGTACTTTCATAGTAGTTCTAGCATTTGACCTAGTAAAACCTCTGCAATGATCAGGAGCAAGGGAGGATTTTTTTACTCTTTAGCATGTGTTTGTTTTCAGTGTCCATACCTTAGAAGCCATAATATGCGTGACAATGTTTGTATTTCCTGGGTGAGGGGGATGAGTTATGGGAGATAAAGGCATCAGCAGGTGGCATCAGCAAGAAGTGCTGAAGGTGGCCCTTGACACGAGTCCTGCAGCTGCTCCTCAGAGGCATGGGAGTTCATGTTCTTGACAGCTTCCCCTCCAAGGTCTTCAGATTGGCTCTTAATTGGCAAGCTCATTAGCAGGCTCGCTAACAGGAGAGAGAGCAAGCCAAATTTGTATTCTGTCAGCACTTGCTGTGAGGAGTCAGTAATCAAACAGCTTTTTTACAGTGTCCTTTTTGGTGTCTACTTCTAATGACTCAGGTTTGTAGGTCTGCTATAAACCCCAATAAATATAACAGCCATTAATAACTGATTGACCAAAGGGATTTATGTAATCATGGGATTACAGCTGCTAATTCCTTCCTGCAGTCATGTTTCTGCATTTCATTGATCGAGGAACTGGCTGTAACACTGATTTAAACTAATGGCATGACAACGCAAGGGTGGCTTTAATGCCACTTAGATGCCAAAAGGTTGCTTGGGTGGGAAGTGATGCTTAGGCTGCTTTCACAGAACTGGAAGAGGGAGGTGGGAAACGATCGGGTGTCGTGGAGGGCAGTTCTTCCAGGGATTGCAGCCAACTCACTTCATGGTCATCTCAGAGGAGGTGGCCATGTGAGGCTGGAGTAAGCTGCCTCCTGCTCCCAAGCTGCTCCCATGACTATCCTGCATGTCTCGTCACTGTGTGTCACCAGCTGGCCATCCCACTAGGCTGTGTCACTGTGCCATTCCCCTAATTGGTGTGCAGCGGTGGGACTGACTAACACCAGCTCTTCCATGTATTTGAAACTTATGTTCTTAAAACCCCTTCAGGTCTCTTCCAGAAATTACTAAGGAATGTTTCCTCTGAGGGTACTGCCTGAGTGTCCTTCTTAACTATCCAGGTCTCTTGTCTGAAATTTGACCTGAATTTTTCTCTTGAAAACAAATTTTTTTTTTTCCCAAGTGTAACTGAAATGAATACTGGTGGCAGGAAGATTTGGCTTTCTGAGCACAGGATGCTCCTGACCTAGTAAGGCAGAAATACTCCAGGTTACAGAGGTGCTGTGGGTAAGGATAGGGTGATGGGGATAGGTATCTCTTGGTAAGGCAGCTCTTACTTGGCTTGCTTGTTGCTCTCTCCTAAAAAGCTGCAACTTGAGGTAAAGTGATGAAACATGAACCTATGAAAATGTGTGTCAGCTCATCAGTGCTTTTAAGTAGGCTGTGGGAAGTGCCTCTAATGAACCATCTCTTTTCCATCTTAAAGTAAATGAAATTAGGCTGGAAAAAAAAGCTGCATAGAAAGCATCAGATGGCAGTGGTAGACAGTCAGTGTTTGTAATGTGAAAAGTGCTCTGGATTCCCAAGGCATAGGATGCAGGTGGTGCCACGTGTGCGATGCCTTTGAACGCCAAATGCGCCCGCTACATCTGAAAGGTATCAAACCCAAAATCTGAGCAGCAGTGAGTGGTTATCAGCTCTGTCAGGCAAAATCCTCTGTGAAAAGTGGCTGCTGGTGGAAAAACAGACAATATGCAGAGATGAAATGCTTTTCATCTGTGTTTCTGAACTGGATGTTTTCCCCCAAGCTTAAATTTTTTTTTTCTTTTTCTCAGAAAAGCAGCACTGACGGCCGCATAGTTACTGTGAATACGAAGAAAACAAATAAAAAGTAGAAGTGAGCTTGCTGGGTTGATGCCCTTGCTCTCTCCCGTAGTGTGTTGATCTGCACAGAGCAGATCTTTTTGTAAAGGCTGTGGATGATTTTCTGCTGCACCCTTCCATCCAACAGCAGAAACAACTCCCAAGGGTAGTAGGAGTCTTTGCCATCCAACTCTGGGAACAATAGCCCTGTTGTGCTGTTTTGGTAGGCTTCAAGAAATGAGGCCTTTCTCAGAACAGGGGTTTCTGGACAAGCCGTTGCCATTTGTGCTTCCACCCTGTTCCTGGACAATTGTGTCTTCTCTGCTCAGGCTTGGTGCACGGGTGGGCACAGCCAAGGGAGAGCTGTCCTTCCCCAAAGGGAATCTCACTTTGTTTTCTTAACAGCTTTACATGTCTCTGCCCTCCTAGGACTTAGTTGGTGTAAGAAGTAATACCACAAGTTTGTGTGCCTATTAATTTCTATCTTCTTTTTTTTTCTTTTTTTTCCATTTAGCAGCCGCTCAGAACTGAATGTTGTGACTTAAATGTTGTATCTGGGCTCTCTTTCAGGGGACAGCATGAATGAGCAGCAGATGCTGGATTAATGTCTTGCCCTAATCTCCTTTTATTTGCAAATATCCAGTTTCTTGCAGATGGCTCTGAACAACAAAAAGCATACACAGCCTGCCTCTGGGGAAAATTAGGTTGTTTGTGGGCACTGCTGTCTGGGCTATAATCCCTGCTGGCAATTTCTTCTTTTGTCACCTGAGCGAGGGTTCAGTGGCACTTTGAAGGCATGGCACAGTGAGGTGCTATTGGAGGCAGCATCCCTTTAGGCTCTGAAGCAGGGAGGTGGGAGGAGAAAGAGGAGTTTCTCTTTTTAGAGAGCAGGTGGTTGCATTTGTTTCTTCTCATCCCCCTTTCCCTGCCACGGGAAGGGGCTTAGGACAACCAGCTAATGTGAGTTTCTCTCCTTGTAGCATGAGATGTCTTCCTGTGGCCATGGGCTGACTCTGGAGCTAGTTTCAAGACAGACTGTCAGTTCTCCACCTCTGCTGTCCCTAAGCTTAGCTGATGTGCAGCAAGGCAGTGCTCATTTCTGACTTTACTCTCAGCTTGTCAGAGTTTGACAAAAGAGATCAAATTTGATGTGATGACTTAAGGGTAGGGCTGGGCAATAACTGCTCTCATGAAAGGTGGAGGAAAAAACTGCTTATCAGAAGATAATTAATCATGAAAATCAAATTACCAGATTAATCTTTGTGACCTGGCTGTGTATCAAATACTGGCAACAGAAAAATGCAAGAATCTTCCATTAAAAAATAGGTGGTGCAGCAGAAGAAATGAGCCTGAGGTACTGTGTGAGAGCAGGGGTACAAGGTGGTACTGTAAGATTTGTCACCACTAACTACATGGCAAAGAGATTGACATCTACAGTGCAATGTCACATTTTTAGCCCCAAGTGGAATGCTTTTTGATGCTAAGAAGGCAGGAAATTGCAGAAGATAATTAGCTCCCAATGATGTATCACTAAAGTACCTGAAGCAGCTTGCTGGATGCTGCCTACGTAATCTAGGAACCAGCTTGAGGTTTTTTTATTTCTTCTCTTTTTTTAACAAGAATTTTTATGGGTTTGTGTTGTATGGGTTATAGAGGTGATCTCCTCTCTTTTTATCTCTTTGCTGGCACTGGCTGGGGTTGCCTGCTCTGCCAGCAAGCCAGTCCTAGAGGCATTGTAACTCTTGGACCAACACATGAAGGTGAGCTCTGAGCAGATAATGGCAGTGGCTGCAGGCACTTCAGGAGAGAATCTAATGTCTTTGCCTTCAGAGCAGACAAAACCCCTCACACCTTCAGATTGTGGCTGCATGCCTGTCAGGACTGGTAGCTCCACTAAAAGTAGTTGAAAATGAGGTTTCTCCATCACTTAAACACCTTTAAAGGTGGGATTAGTTAGGAAGATTTATTCTGTATCAGCTTAAAGTATATTGAAAGTCTGTGAAGACAAACATGCTAGTTCTGTGAACTGTAATTATAATTGTAGTGTGAGACCTACTTTTCATCAAGTCTATCGTGGCAGCAATAGCAGTGAAGCTGTGGCAGGACAAGACTCCCTTGTCACAATTTCTGGCACTTGAGTCGGGTTGATTAAGCATCCTGCAGGTATGCAGACATGTTAGTTGCACCTCTGACAGAAATATGTCTGTGCCTTGAGGCTCCTGCATTTTTGAAAGTATGGGGTTTATCTTATTTAAAGCCTAGAAATTGAAACAAGTGATGTGCATTTTTTTTCACTTTAAAAGCTGACAAAATCACTCCAATATATAGGCCCTATTCTAAATCCTCTGCCATTGCTGCATGCTCCACCAGATATGAGTAGTGAATAGGACAGGTCTGACTGGAGACAAAAAGCCTGTCTTCTAATACAATGCTTTCAGTGCAGCCTTTTCTCCACTTTCTTCCTCTTCTC
>VXBC01006346.1:345435-364771 GCA_013399945.1 Ploceus nigricollis
TCTTTTTTTGTTTTTTTTTTTTTTTTTTTTTGTAATTTCATTGAAATTTGCAAATTTTTTGTGGCTGCAATTCATTAAGAAAGCAGCTCAGCCAGATTGTGCTCTAATACACAGGTACTTCTCTAGCTATAAGATGTGAATCATCTGAGTGCCCAGTGCATGTCTTTGCACTGGGCTGGGCCCTCTGCCTTTTAGGGCAGGAAGGCTGTTTGGTTAAATTGGAAAAAAAAAAGAAAAAAAAATTGCTGTTTCCAGATGGCAATTAAGACATGTCCAGTGTTTGTGCTGTGACATTTTGTTCTGTCATAACTGCTTCCTTATGCTGTTGCTTTCTGATCCTCTCATCTTTTCATGGCACACTGCTGCGGGTGGCTTGGCCCAGGTGTAGAGTCTCAGACAGATGACTTGAGGGTCCTCTTGAAAGAAATGTTTTTTGCAGTGTTGAACAGGCTGTACTTCTTAAAAGTGGGTTAAGGGAATTTGAAATATCTCCAACACTTACTCTATCTCTGAATTCAGGATGTTTAAGGAGGCTTTACAGGTGAATGTCCTCCTTTCAAGGAGATCTGTTGGGTTTTTGGCTTGGTTATGGGACACTTCCTAGATTTGGACAATGGTAGTGAATCCCCAGGGGAGAAGGTGCTGCAGTACAGTTTTGAATGGGCATCAACGCTTTGCTATCAGCTCCTGCTGGTTTGGAGTTCTGAGATGCATCCCTAGGGAGGAAAAATATCACAAGCCGTGTTGTGGCATGTTGTCTGAGCCAAAGAATATAACTGGGCTTTGGAAATCTGTGCATGCTTGTGCTGCAGGGTGGGGTCCAGGCCCACACAGATGTCCAGCTGATGGCCTTCATGTGGATTTTGGGTGATTTGGGGAGCAGAGGAGGCTTACCTTGTCCCCAAGCCAACTGGAGGGCACAAGGGGGTTTGTCCCTAGATGAGCAGTAACAGTTTGCTGCAGGAGCAGTCATGGGCTGCAGCCATATGACCACTGTTCCTTGAGCATCATTTCTGTTCCTTGCTGTCTGTGGAAGTGTGTCTGGAAGGAATCACTGCAGACCAACCCTTGTCACTGTGGTGTAATCCCAGCTCTGCTCATCCCAGGGCTTTTGTGGCATTCCTTCTGGGAGGTGCATGTTCATACTGACCAATGCCTAGTAAAAGTGCCTTGGCACTGGTTTGTTGTAGGGTTTTTGCTTTGTTTTTTTTTTTTTNGCAAACTGCCACTGTCTAATAATACCAAGGCTGATACATCTGTAGTTTGGTACAACAGATCAAGGCAGTGCTGCCAGCTCTAAGAATAATGCTGTCTCCAAAGCACATGGAGGAGGATTAAACAGTTTTCCAGCAACCTGCTGCCATCTGTGCAAACCATTTCCCAAAATACTCTGGTAAATGCCTGTGGGGAGAGCTGCAAGTCTGGTTGTGTTTGCAAACCAGTAGATCAGTCACAGGTCCTGTCGGCAAGATTAGACAGATGTCAGCAGCCTAGGTGGAAAGGCAGCAGTCAGAGAGGGCAGGTACAGAGCCAGGTGTGTGGATTAACGCAGATTCCTCTGAGGTGGTGGGGAAGGAGAGGTGGCAGCACCAAAGAACTGGGAAGTTTTGAATCCTTGCTCGGTGGAGGTGTCTCCCAGAGCGTCGGTGTCATTAAGCAGAGATTGGCCTTTTTGAGCAGGGCAGCAGTGGTGATGGTGGTGTTACCATCAAATGAATTCTGTAGAAGTGAGAGGCTGCTGTTTCTACTGATTCCCTTTGAGCCAGATTCTGCAGCCCTTGCTTGCATTCAACAGCTTGATTTTCTGAACCCTGTCGGTTTTGAGGAGAGCTATTGAGTGCTAAACCCAGATCAGCTTGAATATCGGTGGAATAATCTGGTTTTATTACCCCAAGTGATATATTGAAACTCTGTAATTAAAAGGGGGAAGAGGGATCTTCAAAGCATCCTGGTTTTCATGTTGCTATCTTGCCTAAGAAACGTATCTTTCTGGGAGAAGCTTTCCCACTGAAGTGTGCATCTCTGCAGAAGGGAAAACAAATACCGACTCTGACATAAGCTCTGTTCTTCCTTGAGGCCTGTGAGATAGCAGCATAAAATGTGACATTTAACATCAGCCTTTTCTAAAGGCTTCTAGATAATTGTGAAGGATTCTTTTGTTCAGACCAGTCACTTTTCACAGATCCTCTGAAAAAACTCTGGAGGCGAATATCAAAAGCAAAAACTTTCCACTCTGATCTGCAAAGCACTGCATTAAGAGGTCTGCTTTTAGCATTTGTCTTACCTTAAAACTGATAAGGCTTTAGACATCTTGCTCTTGCTGGAAACTGGTGGGTTCATGACCACGAATTCAAAGCTGCTATACTAATGCTTGTCATACTTGAAATGAGTCAGGACTGTGAAGAGCCCAGTCATGAAAATGATCCATTATTCTGATGACCTGTGCTTGTGTTGAAGGCAGGATTAGTCACTGGAGTTTATCTGGTGTCCTGCCATCAGCTGTTTTATATGGAAACTGTGAGCTCATTGAGGTTGAAGATTCTGGCTACTTGATGTTACACCACCTAGGGCAGTGGGGCACAGAGCCAGGATTGAAATCTTCATTCAACTAAAATTATTCCAGGGAAAACATTTTGGTTTGCAACTGGAAAACCTAAAAATAAAAGTACATTCTTGGAGTCATAGTCAACAAGGTCTCTCTTGATGGCCCCCAGTACTTTTCTGAAAGATCAGGAAGTCAATTTGAGGCTTATAAGTAAACTAGAATATTTCTTCTTTGAAAATGTGACATTAAACAAAATACAAGCTTTAGCACAAGTACATCAGGGAAGCTGGACAAGGACATATCACAGATGAGTTGCAGAGGCATAAACAGGACAGAGGCTCCCAAATCCCTGCTCCTTGCCTTGCCCCTCCCATTCCATGGAGCTTCTCATCACCAAGCAGGGTAGGAAGAAAGCTCTACATTTGGTGGGATGTGTCAAGCACTTCAATTGGATGTGATGCTTAACTTAAAGAGCTTGAACATGCTTATGGATTTGAGATTTTGTGCCCTCTCTCTTCCCTTGGAGAACTCTGATTTGCTGTTCTGAATGCTTTCTGTGAATATGAGGACTTCAGTTAACACTGCTCAAAATCATCCATTTACATCTGGCTTCAAGTTGAAGTTATAAATACTCTGCTGGCACCATGAGAGAAAAGCAAGCAGATTATCCCAAGTCATGACCATTATTAGGGTGGTGCTGACACTTCCCTGAACTTTTCTTGGGGGCTTGAGCTGAATTTCAGATTTGTGGCAAAACCTAAATGCAGGTCAGCAGAGTGCTGCCTCAGACATGGTAACAAAACCCCTTGCTTGGTGCTACTTATAATCTTTTAATTTGTATTCTGGCCTGCCGAGCTCTCTGGGGACTGAAATAATGGTGACTGTAACTCAGCTCCCAGCAATGGCCCATTTCCAGCAGGGTTGCTCTCTTCTGTAGCTATTGAGTCTGCATTAAACCATCCTGTTGACCTGTCTTTCCCCCTTTCAGAGGGGCCTTATGACATGGTGCAAACACAGTGCTTTTAACAACCTGACCAGCACAAGCAGGAAGAAATTTGGTATAGTTGTGCTTCCACCTGGACGGTTCCCAAAGCTGAGGCTCTGGCAGCACTGACCTTCCCTCTTGCTCTACATACCATTTTGCTGAAATCGATAGGCTCTTGGCAGTGTGTGTGTTGTGAGGGGCTTAAAAATGGAGCAGAAATATTGGAAAGTAATCTGAACAAGGAATAAACTCAAAGCAAGATGTCTGTGGAGTAAGAGGAGCTGTAATGTAGTGGATTAATTGATAGCCAGTGATTTCCTCTGTTGTCTGCCACCAGTCCCTTAACTTTTTCCATGTTTCCACCTTCAAAACCATTGTGTGCCTTGGTGCCTTGTTTTATAAAATGTAATTAATGGAGAATTATTTGCCTGGCACTTTGGATTTACCTATTACTGGTTTTTACAGCTAGGAGAGACTAGTTTTTGTTTTAGCCTCTAGCACATAACAATTCTTTTATTTTTCCAAGCTGCTTCTCTCTGGATTCCTGTAGCCTGGGTTTTAGGCAGTCTGTAAGCATTGCTGTTATTCCTACCCTTCCTTGTACTCAAGAATATGTTGTTATAACTCTTACGTGTATTTGGACAGAACCCTGCCAAGGAATCCTTCCCTTCTTCTCCCATTATCATTAGGCTTACAGTAGTCCCTGTGCCAGGAGCATGTCTGAGGATGGGCAGAGCTGGGGTCTTGCTTCTCTGGCTCTTATCCCTGTAATTCCTACAGATAATCTTGTATTTTCTGGAGGTTTGTTGGTTGGCTGCTTGTTTCTTTGGGCTTGTTTGGATTTTTTTTTTCTCCCCTCATCTCTCCCAAATTACTTTGAAATGTGATATTATACTGTTTGTTTTTAGGTGTTTGTTTGGTTTTGGTTTTTAAATTTTTTTTTACAAAGAATAAAGTTGTATGGTTGTTATTTAGATCTGTGGGGCTTTTCATGCTTGTGAAATGATAATATTTTTGCAAAGCACTTTTGTTAGTAGTTACATACATAGACTGAAACTGACTGATGGCCAGATAAACAAGAGCTTTCTGCTTTTCTTTTAGGTAACTAAAATAAGCTAGGGAAGGGGACTGGTTTATGCTTTTGCACCCCCCTTGCTGATTGCAGTTCTTGATCCAGAAATTTAAAGTGTGTTTTCTCCCAAAGGCTGTACCTGCAGCTGGGTAGATGCCTCATTCATGGGCAGGTTACTGTGAGAACCCGTGCTGGTATGCTGGGGTTTGTGGCATGGGTTTGCTGTTGTCCTGCAGGAAGGAACAGGTTGAGCTAGATCTCACAAGGGAACAAATGAGGTCCTGCTGACCATGGAATTAGGGGTGTGTACAGATTGACCAAGGAATATGATGTCTAGTTGCAGAACAGGGTGTTTGGGACAAGTGAAGTTCTAATGCTGGGTTTACGAATAAGTTGTTGTCATAGGCAGCATTGCTTTTCTGCTTGCAGGCCATTTCTGGTTTGGCCTGATTTCCACAGTTTTCCTTCAATCACACTAGAAGCAATTTGGTCTCCGCAAATAGGGCTTTTTATGTTAAAATTTATTATTCTAATTAAGGAAACCAAGATGTCCAAGATAATGTTTCATGTTTGCAGCTCAGTTCCTCATTTATTAATATCCATGAGTACTTTTCTGTTGTGGCTGAGTGCAGTTTGGATAAGACCATAACATAGCACTTGAAAATTATGAAAGAATGTTTGCTAAGGCTAAATCCTTGTCTGTCTAAGGCAGTTTTGTGGTCCTTGGGTGTACTGACTGTTTTGGCCTTAAGCACAGCTTAATGAGGGAAAAAAAAAAAATCAGCATTCTGGTAAGAGGAGGCATCTCCCCTTCTCCACACTTGAAAAACTTAAAGGTTAAAAAAAAATAATCCAATCAGTCCGTAAAGGGAGTGTGTGTGTATTTTTTTCTCCCTTAAAAAAATATAAATCCTAAGTTTTCAAGCAAACAACAGTAATATTAGCGAGCAATGGCATGCAAAACAAGCAATTCAAGTGCATTAGGATATGACAGCACTGTGGAGAAAGCACAGAGAATCAAGGTAACATAGGCAGCATTTGCCCTACTTTTATTTTTTAATTTTTTATTTTGGCTCAATGTCAAGCTCTTGGTACCTGTCTTCTGATACTGCAGATATTTTGTGTTCCTGTCCAATGTTCATGCTTTTCTGTGCATATATTACAAGCAGGTGAGTGGAGGCATTGCAGCAAGCAAGAAAAGTTGTTAAGTTTGGCCTTGCATTTGTTACTCTGGTGCTTCTGCCTTAAAGGCAGTCTATGTTGGCTTCTTTTAAAACTGTGTTAAAGTAAGAGGAACTTAAAAAAGATGCAGGTGTACATGCATGCTGTTTACTGTGGGTCAGCAAACCCCAGGGAGAGCTGTTTCATCATCACTGGCTGAGAATTTAAAACCAACAAATCCCTCCCCTGTGGAGATAAAGCCCTTGTGAACACTTAGTTGATTACCATAGTCTCTGTTTTGCTCCCAAGCTCTTTCCTTCCAAGAATCACCTATTTAACGAACCTCTTGTGAAGGTCCTTGGGAAGATCAGGCGTGTTTTGGGCTGGCAGTGGGGAGGGGAGAGCAGGCTGTGTGTGCCAGTGTTGTTGGCCATCCTTGCCACCTGTTGAAGGGAGCTTCTGTGGGATGTGACCTGTTGTTCCCCACCTCCGTGTCGGGAACGGCGCTGGTGACACCATGGGATGGCACCTTTTGGTTGCCTGAACTCTCTGCCACCTCACAGGTGGCTGGGATTTGTGTTCTGGGGGAATAAGCATGGCCTTTTACACAGGCAAAAAGAAGAAGAAAAATGTTTGTGTGCCTGACCTGTGTTGCTGGGGTGTCTGGCAGCTCACTTTTTCAGCTGATGCTTTGATGTGTGTGTTCAGAATGGCTCTGGGACTGTGAATAAGGGACAGTGACTGACCTGAATTTTGGTAAAAAAGCCCAAACAAAACCAGCAGGCCGGTGAGATTTCATCAAGTGCCAGAAGAAAAAGATGATAGACTGGCAAATGATGCTTTTTTTCATCTTTTAAACTGTACAGTTCTCATTTCCCTGAATGTGGTTTAAAGTTGTTTTCCCCTTCCACTGTAAGTGATAAACTCTTCCAAGGAGGGTAGCAATCATTTCTACATTGTACTCAGTGCCAGGACACATTGGTACTTACATAAAGAATGACTGTTTAATCTTTTTTCTTCTTTTTTTTGTGTGTATGTCTTCCTACCTGTCTGACATATCTTTTTTTGGCATCCTCCTACCTGTCTGACTTAATGAAGGCTGCTTCTACAGAGGCAGTCTTTTTGTTGTGCTGTCTTCTACAGCCATGGACTGGGTAAAAGTTGATAACTCTTGAACAGCACCTGGGGAAAAGTAGTGGGTAGGTGTCCTATGCTGAAGAGAAGCCTCTTTGCATAGAGTCATGGAATCAGATTGGGAAATACATATAAGATGGAGTTCAGCCGTAAGCCTAGCACTTCCAAGTCCACTACTAAACCATGTCCTGAAGAGGCACATCTACACATCTTTTTAAACACCTCAAGGAATCCTTCACTTCCCTGGGCAGTCTGTTCTAATGCTCAACAACCATTTCAATGAATAAATTTTTCCAAATATCCAGTCTAAAACTCCCCTGATGCAACTTGAGGCCATTTCCTATCATCTTGTCATTTCTTACCTGGGAGGAGAGACCAACCCCCACCTGGCTACAACCTCCTTTCAAGGAGTTGTGGAGAGTAGTAGGATCTCTCCTCAGCCTCTTTTTCCCTAGGCTGAGCAATCTCAGCTGCTTCTCAGAGGACTTGATCCTCTAGACCCTTCATCAGCTTTGTTGCCCTTATCTGGACTCACTCCAGCATCTTGATACGTTTCTTGTACTGAGAGGCCCAGAATTGAACACAAGATTTGAAGTGTGGCCTCACCAGTGCCCAGTACAGAGGGACAATCCCTGCCCTGGTCCTGCAGGCTGCACTATTGCTGATCCAGACCAGGATGCCATTGGCCTCCTTGGCCACCTGGGCCCTGTTGGCTCATGTTCAGCTGCTGTTGACCAGTACCTCGTGGGTCCTTTTCCACTGGGCAGCTTTCCAGCCTCTCTCCCCCATCCTGTAGTGCTGCAGTGGGTTGTTGTGACTCGAGTGCAGTACCTGGCACTTACTCCTGTTGAACACCATACAGCTGGCCTTGTCCCATCGTTCAGCTTGTCTAAATTGTAGGTATGCTGGTAGCCAATCTGAGGGAAAAATGCTACCAGCTCCCATCCCTTTTGCCAACCTACTCTATCATCTATTTTCTGAGATTTCTGTGTTGTTAAGTGCTGTTGCGAAGTCCTGTCTGGAACCTGCCTTCCAGGGAAAAGGAATAGTCGACTTCTCCTTCCTCCCATAGACCAAATGTCTATGATTTCTCTTTTGCAGTCCATCCAATGCTCAGGTGAAGATGATGCTGGGGTAGCTTCCCCTCAGCTTCAGGCTGGGTGAAGGTGACTTCATTTTTTCCCTCTATGTGCCTCCAAACAGTGTGATGAGTTTTGGGCTTTGTGCCTATCTGTGAGCTGAATTTGCACTTGAACTTTCATCTTCAGCCTGTGAGACTGCAGATTTGTACTGCCTATGGCTACTCCTTCACAGGAAATGTTGCTTACAGGATGCAAACTCCAGAAGCAGATTTAATGTTGGAAAGGATTTTCTAAATGGTTTTGTTCTCTTCCTTCCAAGAACCACATGGACATTTAATGGTCTTCGTAGTCCACAGGAAATGAACTCCAGGTTGACTCAAAGGACATCTCATGGGAGCTCAGTCTCTGTGAAACACTGATGAAAAGTAAATAGTTTCTCTGGTGGGGTGTTTTTTTTCTTACTATGGAATGCACATCCAAATCCCTGTTTTAAAAAGAGGGAGTGTTTTTGTAGTGTCTGTTCAAGTGCTCCAAACTTCCCCTTTGTTTGAATGCAGAAGAAGAAGCTTCTCTTGGTGTAGCAGCACTTTTTTTGCTCATATAGCTGTGCACCACTGTAAAATCCAGCTGTTCTACCTGAGTGTGCACACGTGCACAGAGCCTGCATGGAATACAAGAAAGCCTTCAATTCATCTCCTTTTCTGCTGCTGTAACCTCTTGGTTCTTCTGCTTTTGTAGGTTTTGCCTGATGTTTGGTATTTCAGGTCAAGAACCATGCCTTTCAATCAAGGCTGCAAATCACCTGGTACTTTTTGAGAACTGTATAATAGTGATTTGCTGTCAACCTCTCAAAGCTGCAAAGAAAGTTAAATTCTTACCAGAACAAAGGGTGATCACCTTCTGATGAATAAACTCACAGGCAATTAACATAGTAACTATAATGTCTCCAGACATCTGTCTGCTCCCTTTTGCCAGGCCTCCATATGGCACAGAGTTTGTAGGCAGAGAGTAAAAAGGCAATCCCCCATGAAATGTGTTGCTGTGTTTCATGAGACCATTCCCTACTCAGCCACTGCCATGATCCAGCCCTGAAACTGGCCCCTGTTCTTGTAGAACATGGTGGTGCTTCATAAACAAGGCACTGCAGGGCTTCAGAGTCCGGGAGGTACCTGCTGTTGCAGCAGTGTCGAATGCTCTGCCAAAGATAAAACCGGTTCTGAGGGAGATTTTGCCCCTTGTGGAGGACAATTAGGGTCTTTTGGGTATATGTGCTGGGTGAAGTTAGTTTTCTTCACAGTAGTTGGTACGGATTTGTGCTGGAGACAGTGTCAATAATTCAGGGATATTTTGGTCACTGCTGAGCAGCTCTTGCACAGCACCGAGGCCTCTTCTGCCTCTCGCCCCACCCTGCCAATGAGGAGGCTGGGGGTGCATGAAGAGCTGAGAGGGGACACAGCCAGCACAGCTGACCCCAAGTGACCCATGGGATATTTCATCCCATATGGCATCTTGCCCAGCATATAGAGCTGGGAGGAGAAGGAAGGGGGAGACACTTGTAGAGTGAGAGTGTTTCTCTTCCCAGGTAACCATTGTACATGATGGTGTCCTGCTGACCTGGGTAGGGCTGAACAGTTTTCTGCCCATGGGAAGCTGGGAATGAATTCCTTGTTTTGCTTTGCTTATGTGCACAGCTTTTGTGATGCCTATTAAAATGTCTTTATCTCAACTCATTAGTTTTCTCACTTTTACCCTTCCATTTCTCTCCTCCTTCCCACTTGGGAGAAAGTGAATGAGTAGCTGTGTGGAGCTTGGTTGTTGTCTGGGCTAAAACCATGACACTAGAACACACCTGCTCTCATGCAGAGGGGGCACTGGGGGTGTTTATTAAGGAATTTTCCTTGAGGCTTTTGAGTTGAGCCTGGTGTTCCAAAGACTGATACGGGATGTGCTGTGCCTTGAACCCACTGCATCTTTGTGAAGAAAAAAGGTTTTGAAAGTCACTTTTGCTTTAGATAGCAGGAAGGATGTTTAAAAAAAAATTAAGAAAGAATGTAGGCAGGTGATGGGATGGAAATTGAGGGAGAAGAAATAAATAAAAGCTTGTTTGTTTATTTTTAGTTGTTAGCGTAGAAGTCGTCTCTGATGTGCTCTTGCTTGGATGACTTCTGTCATAAGTTTCTCAGGGGCAAAAACTAGTTAAAATCCATTTGCTTCCATGTTGCCAACTTGCTGTTGCAACAAATGTGAGAGTTCTTGTGTGTGTGTGACTTTCTTCTCTCATTTCCTTAGATCCTGAGCAGCAAAGAGATTGCCAGATTGTCTGATAAATAGTTCCAGGAGAACCTGGTCAGAGGGATTTTGTGAGCTCCCGAGGATTAGGGACTGGGATATAAATATCTGCTGCTTTTGTGAATTGGCTTCATCACCCTCTTGTGGCAGCAAGTTCCCTGGCTTAGGTAGGACAGGGGAAATTTCTTCAAGATGTTTTGATTTACTGCTTTTTAGCACTGCTGAGTGACCCTTGATCCCATCTGGAGGAATTCACGCTACCCGAATCACTTTGCACACTCTGACTGATCCCCTTGCTGTACGAGAAGTACTCAAGTGATGTGTTTCTGTCACACACAAGATGTGGGGATGCAGATATCTTTAGTTGGTCTGGTTTTGGTGAGCCAAGCTTTGTAGAAGCGAGGAGGCTTCTTGCTACTACGGAAAGTGTGTCCCCCTCTGAGGCTGTAAAACTGCTTGTTAAATTAATCCCAACTAGTAACTCAAGGGATGCTGAGGGAGACTTAGCGGGCAGCTCTCTATTTGTGGCCCTAAGCAGTGTGTTGGTTTTACACTGAGTTTTACGACATGAAAAGAGAGGCTTGAAATGCTGATAAGGAAATTAAAGCTCTGGGTGCTGGGGTGGAGGAAAAGCAAGGAAACAGAGGATTTGAATTAGGGGCAAGAAAAGGGAAACACTGCTGGCTGCATTGCATAACTGTATTTTGACCCCAACTTTCTGTAGGTCCAAGTGTGTGAAGTCCTTTCACATGCCTTTGAATAGGTCATCAGTATCATAGGTCGAAATCCAAAAGACTGCTTTATTCAGCTGGAAGGGGGAAGTATTTGAATCATGAGACTGAGCACAGGTCATTAGTGCAGAGAGGGGATAAAATAAATCGTGGGAGCCATTAACACAACAGCGATTAAAATATATCATAGTGGTGCCATAATTGCTACCTCGGCTGAGTGAGAAGTGAAGTACTCCAAGCTAGTTTGTATTAAGTGTTCATTTCTGAGAGGCTGACAAAGATTTATGGCTTCTTTTCTGTAAGTCCCATTTAGTCTCTGTAGCACTACATCTTTTACTGATGCACATAAGAAACAGTTACTGTTAATGACTGGACCATTTCTCTGAAGGGTATGTTTAAAACTTGATTATTCTGGAGGAGAGGGGGAAGCCTTGTAGACCTTGGGCCAGCTCTTGCTAAGGCTATGTTCTTTTTAGAGTACCTCTGTAGGTGCTGCTTGACTCTTTAAATGCAGTCTGTCCCCTTCACCTGCTGAAGGACAGCAGCCCTGTTCTCCCCACACTTTTTGGCCTGCTGGGGCACTTTGGGGCTTGTGATGGCTTCAAGGCATTCGGTGTCAGATGAAGAATCTTCTGCAAACCCTCATTCCTGCCTGCCTGGCCAGAAAGCTGTGTTAGGAATTTAATGGCCTCTTGGTCATGGTAATAGGCCCTGGACTGGGATCTGAGAGCAACATGAGGGACCTATGTCTGCTCTGCTGGGTCTGTGAGAGCCTCAGCAGGGGGGCGTCACCATGGGGGCTGAGCACAATGTGTGGGGGGAGGAGAATGGCTCCTTGAAGGTCATCAGAGGAAAGCCCTGGCGTCAGGAGTGGCTGCAGGGGCAAGGGACCCTGGCGGTGGAGGGTCCCACACCACCTGGGGATGGTGTGCAGCCCCTAAGAGAAGGTCTCGGTGTCCAGAGGTGCTGCTGCTCTCCACCAGGAGGGGAGGGAGCAAGAGCAGGCAGTGGCCACAGTGACCACACAGGGCTTCCCCTGAGATGCTGCTGGGAAACTGAGGGGGTTCCTGTGCAGCCCCTTGCTATCCCCACTGCTTCTGCCAAAACCCCTGAATCTCTGACTTGCTGAGGAAATCCCTTTGGAGGCCTCTGACACCAGCTCTCCTCGTCAGCACTCTGTGGGGATGCACTCTGCCGTAGGAAAGCAGTAGTAAGGTGCTTTCATGTTCCAGGGCTTTCAGGAAAAAAATATAAAAAAAGGTTAAAATTTAAAGTTTTGTATGAAAAACTGTATATATGCACAACATATATGTGTACAACTTGCATATACTTTTCAGAAAGAGCAGTGCATTTTCTGTCAGTACTTGCTGCTGCTGTGGTCTTTGAACTTGTAATCTTCCTAAACATCTCCTGACCCTCCAAGCTGTCTAGCTGGTATTTATTGTTTTACCGATGTGTTTATCCTCCAGTTCTTTTCTAATCCTGCCCTGGTTTTCACCCTGAGACCAGGGGAGCAGTGGGGGGAGGGAGAGGAAGGTAAGTATGTCCCCAGAAGCCTTTCACCTGGCTGGGAAGACAGGGACATGTGAGTCTCCGATGGCTGACAAGCTTATCCATCTCTGGATGCACAATAAAATAAGCCCAGGCATTAATTTTGCCTGATTTTGTCCCCACTTAGCAGTGTGCTTTGTCTGCACTCCTGTGTGCTCAGCAGGAGCATCTTTCAGTCAGCAGTGCTTGTCACAAACCCATCCAGGTAGCCTTACTGAGTTGCCTGAGGTTGTTCTAAGTGTGCAGGCTGATAATATAAAGAAAGCAGAATAATTTAAAAAATAATTTTTGTTCTTAATGTGTTTTGACAAACATTTAATGCTACCAAGGGTCCTTGTAATTGTCTGATTTTGACTTTAGATTTTTGAGAAATATTAATTAGGAGTTACAGTATCCAGTTTTACATAATGCAAGGTGAAGGAAATGTTTCAGAAGGTGAAGAAAGAAGCTTGGAAGTATAGCTGTACAGAATCAATAGGTTCACATTGCTGCTCCTTTGGTTAGTGGCTTCCCAATATTGCCCCTGAACAATATTGATTTAATTTTCTCTCTGTGGATGCAGCATAGCTTTGCTTTACACCACAGAGACACGAGTTTGATGTTTTCATTTCATAGTGGTTTTCATGCAGGCTGCCTTTGAAATTGCTGGCCTTACGGACACAATTACTGGCTTTGTGAAGACGTGCTCTGGCTTTGCTGCTTATCCCGGCAATTGTTTCTGTCCTGCCTCGGATAACCATGTGGTGGTGTTCCTGAGCATTCCTCTTTGTCCCTTTTCTTAACATGGGAAGACCTTTTCAGACACTCATTGGTTAAGAAGGTAAAGGAATGTGTTTTAAGGGTTGGAGCTTGCTCCATTTCACAAGAACTTTGCTGATTTAAATTACAGTGAGAAAATGTAGAGCCACTGAAGGGCAATGAGGACTGCTAAGGCCTGGTTTAGTCTTAAGTGTGGTCTGCAGGTATTCTCTGAAGCTATGTACGTGACAATGATTTCGTTAGGTGGGGTGAACCAGCCTGACTGATATTTTCACTTCAGCTGGATAAAAGCTTGCTGCTGACTGGAAGATTAGTACTCAAAAATGAATCAAAGGTGCTGGCTGTTTTTGCAAGAAAAGTAGCATAAGTGCTGTGAGAGAGGGAGGCACAAGCAAGTCTTGTGGATCAAAAGTACTATGCTAACCATTCTGGGATTCACTTTTTTTTTTTTTTTTTTTTTTTTTTTAAGACAACCCTGAGCTTTACTCCCAGTTATTCCTGATGTGAGCTTTGTAGCTATAGTGTCTGTTTGGCCAGTGGTGCCATGCATGGTAGGGAAGACTCTGACTCTGCTTCTCTAGTTCCAGTCATTTGTGGATGAGAACAGCAAGGCCCAGATTAGGTCAGAGAAAGATCAGTGAAAGAACACTCTATTCTGGCACCTCACTTGTCTGAAAGCTAAATGCTGGTGAACGTATTTCAAGGCAGGTAGGAAACTAAAGTATGTAGGGGGAGCTGAAACACAAGAGTGTCTTGCAGAGAACAGTGCTTGAGCTAATTGTGTGGCACTGGAGGATGGCAGTGCTGGAACGTGCTCCACTCCCTTGATTCTCCTCCCTGGTGCCTTTTTGCACAAGGAATGCTGAAGTTGGTGGGGAAGACCAAAGAGGATGTTGCATTCATCCTTACTGCTGGTACCTGTGAGTTTGCCACCAGGGAGCAGCCCCACTGTCTGATTAGTTGTTCTGGTTTAATTGTGGGTAACTTCTAATTAATCGTAAAGGGAATTCAAGGGAGGTCTGTGTCCTTAGCTGTTCTCCACCTTTTAGTTCCTCTCAGTCTTGCCTTACAGTAATGAAAGGCTTGAACTCAGGGCAGTGCTTCTCAGGGAAAAGTCAGTGGGTTTGGGGCTCAGCCCTGTGAGGTGGAGGCTCTAGGTATTTATAAATGGTGGAGCATATGCAGGCTGAAGTGCATTTGGTGGCAGGAAAAAGTTGACCTGAAAATGTGTGTGGATTTTGCACTGGAGGAGGATGGGGAAGAAGGGACTTGCCCTCTTGCTGAGGGAAGTACAGCAGAAATGGTTGGGGTATCAGGGACATGGAGAGCTTTCCAGCAGCAGCCCTCATTTTCAGCAGCATGGTGGTTCCTCCTGGTTCTCCTCTCAGCTCACAGAAGGCTGCCCAGTGGTCTGACCATTTTATGCAGCAGTGATCTGAGTCATCACATTGCACATATCTTCTCTGAGTAGCGGGAAAATTGCTTTAAGTTATTGGCAATTTTGAGGAGGGGGAAAAAAAATCCAGGGATACTATTTTCTCCAGCAAATTGGCTTCTTAATCAAAATCATGTATCAGCCAGAATGTTTCAACACAACTGAAATCTTCTGTTAAGAGCACCTTAGTTTCTTAAAATGAAGTGCCATGGATTGAAACATTGGCAGAAAAAGTAATTTCTAACTTTAAATAGGAAATAGGAAAATAGCTAATAGGAAAACCTAATTTTTATAAAATATTGAAATTGATAATTATTTTCAGGAAAACATAAAATTCAGAAAAAGTCATTTGGGTCAGAAATGCTTGGGTAAGAGCAAATCTATCTTTTGTGTTCTGAAGGGAGAGCTTACATAATTTTAATTCTCAAGGAGGAGATAAAGGTAACTTTGTCAGGATTTCCCTGATATGTGCAGGTTGGTTGAGAAGTCCTGACATACCCAGTCATGTGAGCCAGAGACTTCTGGTGCCTCAGAGGGAAATTCAGTTCTGCTGCTGGATAACCTAGCATGATTTCCTTGCCTTTGAGTTGATTAATTCCTTCTTCTTCAGGTGATGGGACTTATAAATACCTCAGGCTTGTAAAACCACCTGATTTTCTTGTGTTTGGGAGTGTACTGTCTTAATCTCAATATTGTATTTTTTAAAAAACAAGGGTAGTTGTAGAAGGGGGGGAAAAACTCTTGGAAGTTTCCCAACCTGATTAACATGAAAAGGCATTTTTGTTTCCTGCTGTCAATATGTGACTGTGGCACTCAACAAGCCCCTCATGGATGAAGAGGATGTCAACCTCTGACATTAGTGGAGCTCTTTGCCAAAAATTGCTTTCCCCTCCCTCTGGCTGTGACAAGGTGCTTGTTTGGGTCATCTGTCCCCCCGCCCCTTCACTCTGCCAATCTGAGCCCCACATGAGTGGGTTTAATTCCTAATGCGGGAGGAAGAAATAATGCATGAGCTCTGATAAATTTCTGATAGCAAACTGTCCCGTTTGGACTCGCCTGCTCTCTCCCCCTAAGGCTATCTACAGCCTGAAATCTGGCATGCAGTGCTTTGGCTTTTTACATGCAGATTTTGAAGCATTTGATGCTAAATTGTTCCTGGTGATCGCATCCAATTTAGGAATGCTATTTCTGTTTTCTTCCATAATGAGACAGCCCTGGCTGGGACCTTAGTCTGTGGGCTTGTGTGTGATGCACTGCTGAACTGTACTGGCTGTGTTTGCACTGCAAGTGAGCTTTGGGCAAAGCCAGTGTTGGATTGTGTGGTCAGAAGGGACACCGATGCCAGGGAGCAATCTACCCCTTCTTCCTCTCAGAAAACAAATTTAAGTCTTCTCTCCATATTTTTGTAAACAGTATAGGCAAAGCTCAAATGGAAAAATGGTATTTTGGGGAATATTAATTCAGATATTGAGCTTTTTCCTTGATGGTAAGTTTGGATCTTGGTAAGAAGGTCTTGGTCTTGCTCTTAGCTGAAATACAGTTCTCTTTCAATTCAGACACTGCCTCTTTGGGGTCCCTTTGCTTTGGAAATGAAACTGATGTAAGTGGAAGGTAAGCAATGAATGAAAGGACCTTAATGTTAGAATTTTAGCCATCAGTTGGCTCTTTTACATTTGATAGATTTTCCCATCACAGGCAATCTGTGTTCTTGCTTGCTCAGATCCACGCTGATGCCAAGTGCTAAACAATGACACTATCTATCTTTCTGCACAATTTGCCAATTTTGGTTACTTTTGAAGCCCAGTGTTTCTGCTTTAGCCTTGTGAATCTCCCTTATAGGGAGAACAAAATGAACAGAAGAGTGATTTCTTTAGCAAAATATTTAGGGTTGATGTCTCTCTGTCATTTATCCCCTTGTTTTATAAACTACAGTGCTTAGTCCACTTAGAACAAAATAAGTCAAAGTAAAGACGCAGTAAAGAGTTGTTGTTTGTTGTTTACAGTGAATTGCCTTTCAGATAATCAAATGAAGTACTTTATTGCAGTCTCACTTCCAGCTATGACCTTAAATAACAAAGGTTTTACTTGCTGCTTACTAGGCTTAGGGTGATGTTTCCAAAAGCTCTCTCTTGATTGTACATCTTCCTTCGACAGCAGGATTTTGCCAGTGACCTCAGATGAGCTAGCGTTAAAGCAGCAGTGCTTTTGAAACGTTCTCCTGCAGAGGAATAAGAAATGGGGTCTTTCTTTCACAGGGAACATTTTTTAGGAGTTACCAAAATTCTCTCTCTTCCCCCCAAAATCATGTTGCCTATCAAACATAGCTACATTTTGGTATTTACAGAGTCCCCTGCAAAATATCAGAAGAAACAGGTCCATACACCAGATTAATTATCTTGCCTTCTGGTTGCCAGAGGTGCTTAATTTCTTCCTTGGAATTGAATATGACTCCTGCAATTAAATGTTACTCCTTGACTAGTGAGACATCTCACTTTTTATCTAGGTGGAAGCAAGGCATTAAGAGCAAAATCAGAAGTGGACTTTCATACCACAAATAAAGGTGTTACTGCAAATTTTACAGCTGTTATACTCAGACACGTGGAAATGAGGTGATTTGCTGTTTCCTTATAAATAATGGAAGCTGAATAATTAAGTTCATTGCAGAGTTTCTAGTGGTACACCCAGTCTGACTGTATTAGATGATATTTAATTTTGCCAGATAGCTGTGACTGAGTTAAATATTTAGAATCCTTTCTTGATCATTCTAAATTGAATGCATACTTTGAATGCATTTACTTAAAATGTAAAATGTTATGGAAGTTTGTTGCTTCAGTTGGACAAACTACAAAAGAGAGCATTGTTATTGAATGCAGTCATTCTCGTCCTGCAGTAGTTTAGCCAAAAGATAAGTTCCAATCCCGTGATTTCAGAGGGAGTCCAGTAGGACTCCCAAGTTTAACTGGGGGGAAAAGGTATTGAAGAATTTTCTGGGTTTAATTTGGGGTTTTCCCCTTCCCATTCTTTACATGACACTGCATCATTTTCTGGGACTTAAGATGACTTTCTGTAGTAAAGCCTGCTTTCAGTTTTCTGGTGGACGTCTCAGTGGTTGTTACTATGTAATAGGCCAGTAAGAAATGTGTTTGAGGCTTACAGAGGCAGGCACATGTTATACTGGCAAATTTCACAGCAGGTGCATTTTTCTCTTTAGGTGGCTGCTACTGATCCTCAGCTATGAGGTGTGAAAAGAGGAAAAGTGTCTCATAGTCCTTACTCAGCACCCAAGACAATTCTCTTAAAAAGCACGTTTGTCCTGATTGTCCTCACAATTAATTTCTGCTAGAAAGCACTCAAGGAATTAATTACTTTTAGCCTTTCACTCATCCAAGTATTTTACTGTTTAAAAACTTGATGGTACCCATTAAAAAAGCACACATGCTTACTGGAGTAAGATTTTCTTCTGCAAAACTTGCTCTTCTTTTGCAAAAAGCAAGTATTTGGCTTTTAAAAATACTTTTTGCAGGAGTTAAGGTGCTAGTCACTTTGGAGAAGAGCTGGTTACCATATATATATTGTGATGATGCCAAGTTGGGATGTGAGAGCGGAGGCTTCAGCTGGAAGCTCCTGGTGAAATTCCATCCAAGTTTAAATGTTCTGTTAAGATCCCTCTTGTAGTTTCAGCTGGAAATATCTGGCCTTTGTTTCACTTCAGAAGGGAAGAGAGTGTGTGTGATCTGTATTATATAAATATTTTATCCATGCAGAGATTCTCTTATGTTTTCTTTGTAGTACCAAGAGAAGTGTTGACTCTCAGCTGTAATGCAGTGGCCCTTTCAGATTGGAAGTCACTGTTGTGTGTAGTGATGCGATGCTCCTCATTAGGAAGGAGATAAAAAAAAAGTTGCAGTCTTTCAGCTTGTGTTTGAGGAGTATTTTCCTTAGGGATTGGACTGGGTGCAGTTCTGAAAGGCTGCTTCTGCAGGGGTTAAGGAGATGTTGAGTATTTATGACTAGTTATCAAAGTTGGCTGGAAATGGTCCACTAGCTGGCTGAAGCTTGATTTCAGAGTTGAAGGGCACACACAGAAGTCCCCAGCCTCTCGCTCTCTACAGCTCTGTTCCCTGCAAAAGAGTGTTTTCATGCCATTCTTTGTTGTTTGGATAATATGAAGGAGGAAGGGGTAAGGAGGAAGACAGCTGTTTTTTACTCTGAGAATGCCCAATACCTTCCATAACTAGGCTTTGGGTGAGATGGTGACCTCTGTTTGTAGAATATAAGCAACAACAAAAGTATCTGTGCAGAAAATGAGTGCAGTAATTAAATCTTTCTTTTTATTTTCCCCTCCAAAGATCAAAGAGGTTTGACTCTTGATTAATGCACAACAGAATTCATTAACATAGTAAAATGTGGAAGAACAGGCTATTGGTTATTACTACACAGACATTTGCTTTAGGGAACTAGAAGTACTTTTTGTTCACTAATTTGCCCTATTGCTTTTGCTATTGTTTCTGTGTATGCAGCTCACTCGAGAATACCACACCTAGAAATTTAGATGCAACCTCTATTCTTCTGTATGCATATCTTTTTTTTTT
>VXBC01006346.1:364821-411434 GCA_013399945.1 Ploceus nigricollis
TCAGATTGCTGCTTCTGTGTTCCTGTCTTGCTTTCCCAGGCAGTGTATGCAGGGCTTTGCTTCGCTTGCCTGCTCTTTTTATACGACATCAAGTGCTGTTTATTTTTCTCCTAGCAACCTACTGGGCTGCTCTTTGTCTCTAGGTCTAAAAAGAAGATTTTTTTTTTTCCTTTTTAATTTTTTTTTTCCTTGTAGGTATGAATGTTTAAGGTTGACTGCTTGTGGTGAAAAAGGTGACAAAATTTCTCACCTACTAATGCTCATTTTTGAAGCAGTCCCAAAGAACAAATTCTAGCTAAGATTTTTTCCAACATAGCAAGGTCAGGAGTTTTTCATAGATTTTACTTCAATTCAGAATCTTTTTTAATTTGCATTATTTGCTTGAATAATGTAGCCCTCCTAATATTTTCCAAGCCACTTACACTTAACTAATCACTTACACTTATCTTCAACATAAACCTCATTGATTTTATTTCTCATTGAAAACATCAGTAGTAGCAAATACAATGCTATTGGCTCAGAGTCTATTAGAAATAAAATTATATTAAATGTCTTGTGGGGTGTGAAGAGGTTAAATCAAGGAGAGTCATCTGAGAAAGTCATCCTGGTGTGCAAAGCATAAATCTGGTTTATATTTAAACTACGTGTCACCCACCAGCTAAAAATAGCAATGATCATTAAAAGCCAATTTGCTGCTAAACATTAATAGACATTTATTACATCATAACAGATCTGAAAGACAATTAAACTTATATTTTTCCTAGATTACTCTCCTTTAAAAATGTGTTATTCACCTGGCTTTTGCCATTAATCTCATTTATTAGTGACTTTTGTTCCACTAGATATTGTGCACGTATGCAGAGTTGTGTGTCAGGTAGTTTCTTGTTGTTACTGTCTTTCAAGAGCAGTACATTTTAAATGGAAAAAGTTATTATCCCTCCTTATACTGCCTGTTAACTTCCTAATCAGCACAAAGAGTGCAGGAAATTTACATTTTCTTAGAGTAAAACAAGTCATATCTGCTACCATCCATTTGAGAGGAAAATACTAAGCAAGAGCAGGATAAAAAATGTGCTGGATGCACATTTTACACATAGGAAATAGATTACAGTTTCCTGGCTGTTTTCATTGCAATTCCTCAGTCAAGTGGTACCTTTTCCCTGTTTTAGTCCTGCATATAGTCATATTTGCAAGCAGTGACTGGAGCTGGAGCTGAGGAAACCCAGCACTGTCAAAAGTACTGCTTCCTATGAGAAATGCAGTCATAATCCTGGTATTTTTGGTTCAGGTGTTGCTATCTGTCAGGTCCCATGAAGCAAGCCATCAAAGGCGGGGGGGCAAGGCTTTGTGCTTCAGCTCAGCATTGCTCAATTCTCTGTAGCTGTCGATGTCTTTAACTGTGCTCTTTAACCTTCATAGCCAAAGAACTGTGGTGCCAACTGGGCTGTGAAGGAGAGTGCCCCAGGGTGGGCACAGGTCAGCCCTTTCCTCCTTTTCTGAATTGCAGGGCTCACAGAAAGTGGTCCACTGTCATCTTTGTAAGTAAGAAACTTCTCTGACATAAAGCTGTTTTTGGGGGAGCAGGCAGCTGTTCCTGGCTGATGCACAGAGGGAAGGAGGCCACTAAAATGAGCTCTGGGCTGCCTCCTGATGGATTCAGGCAAAAGAGAAATGGCTTCTCCCTTCACTCCCCTGCACACCTCAGCAAGAAATCCCATCCTTGTAGTGAAGGTAAATGTCACTAAACTCACTCTATGTATATCTGCAGCTGCTCATCAGTCTGGAGCAATGCAAGTTAAAGAGGTCCTTTCCTGCCAGGAAGAGGAAATGAAGAAAATTTAAGGTGGTGTGAAGGAGATAGCAGGAAGGGAGAGATAGGGAGGGTAAATGAATATTGAAAAGTATTTTAAAGGCTGCATCCAGAGGCATTTAGGAGTAGTCCTTCTCTGGTCCCAATATCAAACTGCGCTTCCCCTCTTTGAACTCTCATGGGATTTTCTGTCACTTCTGTTGGCTAATTTTCTCTTTGGAGGCTGTCACTTCCTCACGGTAAAGCAAGACCCGGTGCAGGATCTGTGCCGTCACAATTACAGTCGTGGTAAGGCTCTTGAAGAAATGGGGCCAGGATGTGTGGGAGAGGTGATGCCTCAAAACATAAGCTGAGTTTATGGTAGCAAAGGGTAATTAAAATTGTGCTGACCCTGGTGATAAGTTTGTCTGCATTTTCAGTGCGTGCACCACACGTTTTATTTGTCACAGAAGAATTGCCAAAGGCTCTGTGGAATGCAAATAAGCATTGTGAGACTATTGTCAGACCCAGACTTTCAACATCCTGTAACATTCACAGGAAAAAAAAAAAAAAAACCAAAAAAACTGAGATTTGATTAAAAGTCATGTGAATTTCAAATCAAATATGTTGAATTATGTTTATTTACCACTGGTCTACTGAGCCTCTGAGCTGCATTTGGGTCCTATTTTTAAGCTTCTCTCTGCAAGGAGAAATTTACTTGAAAAGAAAGCTGAATTTTTTATTATTGCAAGGAGCTGCCACATATTGAGTTTTGCAATGAAATCATAACTGTTGGCAATACTGTGAAGAGTGCTTGCTTATGCATTATTTTCCCTCTATAAAGATGTGCTATCAACTAAAACATTTGAGGAAGATGGGTGTATTATGTAGGTATGATAAATTTTTGAGAAAGATCTGAACACCTCCCCAGAATTTTTCAGACGATTGTTGCAATGATTGCTGTATACGGTGATGACATAGGACTGTTCCAGGTGGTCAGAAGTTTATGGTGGTGTGCAGCTTGTGTGAAGAGCTGTATAGCTTTTCCCAATACTTGCAGGGTTTTTTTTGCCCTGATGGGTTTGGAGTGGAGGGACTGACATGCTTCTTGCCAGCTGTGATCTGCTTTAGCAGGTGGTGCTTAAGCAGCGAGAGTACCAAGTTTTTTGTAATCAGTTTTCAGAAAGCCCGTTGATCTGGGGTGGTAATGCAATACAAACATTTGCATATTTTACCACATCCTCACATGATACTCTGCACCTTTTGAAATTTTGCATGTGTTATCATATATTTGCACACACGCAGGGACCTTGTGAATGGTGTACTTTCCTCTTAAATCTGTGATGAATTATATTGCCAAGGATAACCAGCAGGCACTTAAAGAAAGTCTGGAACATTCAGTAGCTGTGATATTCAGATGTACAATTCAGTACATTCTTTCTAAGCTTCTAGACCATATTTTCAAGACTCTTAACTTTTTTCTCTCTGTTACTTCCCCTCATCCTTCCATGTGTAGTCACAAGATGTGTGAATAGCTTCACTGTGTTAGTATAATTATCATTTTCTGCTGAAATTGCTTTGATTCTGGATTGAATGGGAAAACCAAAAAGCAGCTGATAGCTGAAGTTCCCCTTTTGACCTCTGGAACAGCACAAAAGCCTCTATTTCACCTACACAGGAAAAAAACCCCAAGAACTACTATATTCAGCTGGTCTGTATTCGGGTGTGCTTTCATCAAAGGCTTGATTAATCTGAAATGAATTAACTCAGTTAACACTTGAGAGTTATTTTGCAGCAAATCCTGCAGAACATCTAAAGAGCTCTTTGTCACTTTGAATTATAGCCTAAACAGGTGGTTGATGAGCCTGGTTTGAGCTGTGAGTGGCTCCTTGCTGCCCTGGCTGCTCTCCTCAGGGAAGTGTTAAGTAGCACTGCAGTGATACCCGAGAATCCAGGATAAACACAAACTTATTAGACCTTGTTGTCATTGCTGTGTGTTTTTAAGGTTTTTAAAATTACTTTCCAGAGTGCTACATCAGGTATAAGGGAGGAAATAACAAGCAGGATGGTCTTGGCTTCTCAAACAGTATGGATGAAATGAATATTGATGTACAGGAATGGCAGTTAAGTGCAATAGAGGTGCAAGTGCTCATTTTAAATCTTTCTTGGAAGAAGTGACTTAGAAATACTATGTCATTTTGCACATACTGGGTGAGAGGGTTGAGTCATTTCCTTCAGGGTCCACAGCCTCAGCAGAGGTGTGAAAGCAGAAGCAGGGTCTGCAGTACAGAAGGAGAACATGTAGATATGAGCTGTTTGAACCCACAAGTTGGTGTGTCCTGTCACCCTAAGAAGGCTCCCTGGCTCTCTCACAGTGCTTCCTCACATCTGGAAAACTTAAAACTTGAAATGAAGAGCTAAAAGCCATGGACAACTCTCATTTTGAGAAACAAAAGTGTTTTTTTCTGAACTTGGTGAGAACTCTGACTTCATAAGTATTTGTGGTATAGGATGAACATTCTCGGGCTGAATGCAGACAGAGATAAAAGTTTACAGGCAATTCAGTTTGTCTCAGAAACATGTTCCTGACTTCTTAAAAATGCACATGGAAAAATCTGTCCATCAGTGACCATGTAGCAGTAACTTCAGTGAGTGGCTGTGAGTGAAAGTGCACGTGGAAATTCCAGGAGTGCCAGCTTGCTCCTGCCCTGCTCTGCCTATGTTGTACAATTGGTAATGTCTGTGTGACCTTTTACATGGCAGGTTGTGTTGCTGCCTCCACAAAGTGACCAAGGAGCCACATCCTCAGTACCCGACAGGGAAAAGGAATTGAAATAGGATAAAGGTGGAAAGAGACTGGAGGAGGAGGACCTTTCCTTTTTAGCAGTGTTGCAAAAAATAAAACAAAAAAAAAAGTGTTTTGCAAACAACTTACGGCCAAATGTATTGCAGAAATTACTTCCTTTAGCCATTCATAATGGGAGTGGAAACACAGCTTATTCTCTTAAAGAAATTTTCTAACATTAAATTGCAGTTAATTTAATTTTGCAGATATTGCATGTTTTATTTTTTTCTTGCTGGGTTGTTTTCCTTCTCTTAACAAAATTCTGAATATGTTGCCTGAAATAATCTCAAGTAGCAGATGCTGAGAATGGGGAATTACACCCATGGTTCCAGCTTGGACCATCAGCTTCAAGGAGTTTAATTACTTCCAAAATTTTCCCCTCGTAAATAGTGAATTTAATCAACATTTGTTTGAAACATCACACTTACTTCCTACTTTGTAGATGACTTTTGCCAAAGGAGGAGAATAAGTGCTGGAATATTTTCTATTAAGAAATATAAAACAATCCTTGTATCCTTGATTTGTTTAAGCTAGTTTTGCTATGCACATTTTCAGGGGTGGGGAGGAAATTGCTGCAAGTAAAACTGCATAAGAAAACCCCAGCATTCCTATCTGGCTTTTGCTAATGGGCCCCTTTGTAAGACACTCACTCCTCTCCCCTGGCTAGCAAATGCTGGATATCTGAAGCAGCTTTTGCCGTGTGAGATAGGTAGGGAACATCTTTGTTCAGGTGCAAATGCTTGTGTTTGGAAGAAGGCAGTAATTAAATGGAGTTCTGACAGGTTTGACTTGCACTGCTCTGAATTCTGCTCTGAATTCAGCCTATCTGTTCACTCACCACATGAACTGGTTTCCTTTTCTTTTTCACCCTCCCTGTAGACTGTCGACAGATGAGCTCAGAAAATGCTCCATGTGCTGCTTGACATCAACTGCTGAAGAACAGACTTGGGTAGATGTTGAGATTGTCAGTGTATCTATAATGCTCTTTTATGAACAACGCCTTGATGAATACTTCACTGCTCATCTCTTCACTACGAGGCCTTAGTTTCCTTTATTTAGCTTTCTCCTATTCTGTCAGTAGCACTTTGAGCTGGATTTTTGGGAACTGCCAGCATGCAGTTCTGGTTTGGGTGATGCAGCAGATCAGACTGTGAAGGCTTCTGGGGGAGCCCTTTGGGCATAAAGGTCAGTGAGCAGAAGAACTTTCTCTTAAATCAATGCAGGCAGCATCATCTTTGTGGTTAAAGTCCAAACCTCTCAAGTCAAGCCCTTAAATTTTTCACTGGGATAGTGTATCCCTTTCTTGCATCAATAAATGTAACATTCTGCTTTACAGTTCACAGGTAGTGAACTGTTTTCTCTAGTTTCTCTCCTTGGCTGTACTTTACCTGGAGGTAATCCAACAATGAAGTGAATTTTGTTTTGCAGGCCTCTTTCTGCTGCTTGTGGGAGTTGAGTGACCATTAAGAAAAAGGCTTGTTCCACTCATTTCCTATGTAGCTGTTTCCCTACAGATACCCAGTTCACAAACACACTGTGATTATTTGATTACGTGGAATACAAACCCACCCAGAATTTTGTGGCATTCCAATGTACTTGGTTAATCTAGTGGTGCCCTGTGTTGTTAAACACAGCTGGCATGTCTCCAGACACATTGTGTATTTGGTAATATTTGTGTGTGAGTTTGAAGGCTTTGCAGAATCCTAGTTAAGGGCAAGGTTGTGCCAGCCAGGGTGTGCAGACAGCACCTGACAGGTCACATCTCTGGTGTGTTCTCCTCTGGCAGGAAGGACGGTAGGGCAGAGAATATTTGGTCAGATTTACAACTGGAGTAAATGGTGCATAATGACGAGCTAGTCCTGTTGTCTCTTTTGCACAGGAGCTTTGTGACTCAATAATGTACTTTCCAGGAGGATAAAATGTTTTTTTGTGGCTCTGGTGGTTCCAAGACATTAGTTCTCAAAAATTAGTGTTTGGACTTTGCAGAGGGCATGTGAATGCTTTGCTCATTCAGCCTCAGCCTGTGAGATGATAGGAAAAAAAAATCCTAGAATCCTATCCTGCAGGAATGTATAGACAGATAAAAAAAATTAAAGGGCTCTGTGTAAGTATTTTGCTGACAATTATCCCTTCTCTGGGATAGAGAGCCTAATTAGTTTGTGGCTTCTTCAGTTATACCTAAAACCCTTTTAGTGCACCATAATGTTATCTCTTTCTAACAGGCTTAGATTTTTCAGAACTGATTCAGTTTAAACAAATAAAAATCGAAAACAAACCTTTGCTCCTTCACTGCCTGACTGAGCTTTTGCTTCAGGGAAGTGTACCTGTGCTTGGATAGCTTTCACCCATCTTTTTCATATGCCTTTTCAAATTTTGTAGCACAAAAAGCTCACTTTTGAAACTTTACAGAGGATGCTATAGAAAAAGCATGCATAAATAATGGCAGTGCTGTAGTTTGATGTGTACTGGTAGCCTACTAAAATATAAATGGAAAACTTGATCACTGTTTAGAATGTAGTTTAAAATATTCATGAGGCTCTTCCCTATTTGAAAAGCAGACTTCTAATATTATCAATGACCATTTTGATTAGTCCCAGCTTGAGCAAAGTTTTAATTTCAAGGATGTCCATAAAGAAGCCACTTGACTGCAGATTGACCTTGGATTTTTTAGTAACCCCACATACAGACATGAGAAAAGAACTACAGAAACTAAATGGTACATTTGAGTGAACAAATTGCAGGGACAGACTAGGGAGGAGAGTCAAGTGAGAAAATAAAATCTTGGCAGTGCAAGATATATTATTAAAAAAAAATGCAGCTTCTTTATAGACTTTGGTTCTGAACAATATGGGGTTTTATTTAGTTGATCAGTAAAGATAGGAAGCAAAACAAAGGCCACTTTGTCATGCCAGACTTTCAGAAATATACCCACATCACAATGGCATGCAGCACAGTTTTTTCATACAGCTTTTTGGCTCAGACTTGGTTTTGGGTAAGAACAAAAGTTGGCAAAAACAGCTTCTGTGCTCAGAGAAGAATAACTTCTGTTGATCAGAGATTTTTGGAGAGATTTTTAATTAGACCAGTACTGTGAAGACTGCAGAGTCTAAGGAGTTCAAAACAGATATGTAAAGTACTTTTCAATTCCTCATATTTCCTCATCATTTCAAAGTCAGTGGGGAGCTAAGTTTCAAACTGCTGCTGCAGTTTAACTCTGTATAGTTGTTTTTTTCCTGCCAAGTTTGAGTCACCGTGGCCATCTAGCCCCTTCTGGAGAGATTAGGATGATGGAAAGCTGGAATACGTTCTCCGGTTAAATGAGCGAATGTTTCTATTCAAGCCTGGATTCAGATTTCCCCGCGCTTTCCTGCGAGCGCGTGGGATGGACAAGACCATTATTTTTAATTCCACAATAAATAACTGCAGAGCTCGGCTAGCAGTGAGTAGCTGGCAGTGGCTAGCAAGGAGCTGGTTATGGGATAAGGGTGACTTTGGGCTCTACTTGGGTTCAAAGCCTGGTCCAGATGCAGTGATTAAAAGCCATACAGGTCGCCTCAAACAAAGAGAGGTTTTCTGGCATATCATCAGTGGAAATACTCCCAAGCTATGTTACTAATCCCACTGCCTGGCCTGGTATCTTGCCGTTAGCATCCACATTGGAGGCATGACAGAAATGCAAAAGGGAGGGAAAAGTCTCAGCTTTTTTGTTCAAAACTGCTGTCTGGGGCCCTCTTTTGAGAGAGGAAGCAGGGCACTGGTTATCCACCAACTGGTAACTGGTTCTCTGCACAGGCATAAGTTTTAATTCTTATTTTATGTAGGAATGGGCCTGCATCTGAAGGGCCAGGGAGTGGGGAAGGCACACTTGCCTTTACGGCTGCTGGCAACAAAGAAACACAGCAAGACTTGATTGAAAACACCTATCTTACTGTTTTACTAACTACAGTTTTTTTTTCCTTTCTCATTTGTAGGTCTCAGACTCTGGATACTGGCTGTGGGATATTTTTTTTATTATTATTTTTGATTGGGTTTTTTCCCCTTTTTGGATGTGAATTGAAGGCCAACAACAGTTGAAGTGTTGGAAGCCAGTGCAGGAGGACGCTCACCTTTTTATTTGAACCCTTGTTTGCTGGGATACTTTCAAGCTCTCCTTCACAGTCATGTGGTCATCACAGCTGCTGTTCTTCACAATGCTCTTAACACCGTTTGCCCATGGTGAGTGAGAGATGGTGTAAATGTGTCTGTGGGAAGGGAAGAGAAGAGAAAATAGCAAGGATTTTTTCCTATGTCTTTTCCTAATGGTGTGGGTTTTTTTACAGGATGTTGGTTTCTCTCCCTGCTTGCACCTCATGTCTTTGAGATTCCCAGCTTACATTATGACTTAACTACTGAAACAAAGAACTCTGGTGACACATAAAGGCTTCTTTTTCTGAGTTTAGCTGCTACATTAGACAGACTTTTTCTTCCTTTTTCTTGGGGAAAAATGGATTTATTACAAATCAAATCAGAGTAGGGTAATGAGAAATAAAGGCAAATCATAAAAACACCGTCCCCCTCACCTCCCTCCTTCCTGAAGTGAACTTGCTCCCAGTTGTCTCTACCTCCTCCCCTGCAGCAGTACAGGGGCAGAGGGAATGGGAGTTGTGTTCAGTTCATCACATCTTGTTTCTACTGCTCCTTCCTCCTCAGAGGGAGGAGCCCTCACATTCTTCCCCTGCTCCAGTGTGGGTTCCTCCCATGGGGTCACTCGTCCTGCCAGCAAAGCTGCTCCAGTGTGGGCTTCTCTGGCCACAGAGACACAGCAAGGCTGCAGGGGCACAGCTGCTTCACCTCCAAGGGCTGCAGGGAAATCTCAGCTCTGGCATGTGGAGCACCTCCTGCCCCTCTTCCTTCACTGACCCTGTCTCCAGAGCTGTTTCTCTCACAAAGCAGCAGCTTTGTCCCCTTTCTTGGATATGTTATCCCAGAGGCTCTACCACAGTCCCTGATGGACTCAGCCTTGGCCAGTGATGGGTCTGTCCTGGAGCCAGCTGGCATTGGCTCTGTCACACATAGGGAAAGCTTCAATGAGCTTCTCACAGAAGCTACCCCTGTTGGCAGCCCCTCCCTCCCCAAAACCTGGCCATGCAAATCCAGTACAGAGCTGTAGCAGAAAAATTTGGTCTCTTTTATTAGCCAGGAAATTTTTAAGTGAAATGTGACACATGTAATTCTTTGAAATAAGATTTTGAGGCCTTTTGGGTTCTTTTGATATGAGAAACCCAAGTGCATGCTCTAGAAGTAAGCTGCCAGGTTTCACAAGTGCTGAAGGGTTGAGGAGCTCCTATTAGCAGTGGTGGTTACTAAATGCTTAGGGCAGAACTTTGGAAAATCTGTCTGCCTGATTTTTCTGATGCTTAAATGGAAGGTGAACTCTACCAAGGATCTCATTTTTAATTAAAGGCCATTGGAAGCATGTCTGTAAATGACATGACTCCCTGTATGTAAGCTGTGGGACCCTGCTTTTAAAATATTCATCAGGCTTTTTTTGAGCTTTACCAACTGATCCTTTTAGGAGGAAAATTTTATGGGAAATAAGACGATGAAAAAAATTTAAAAAATTAATTGGCTGAACATACCTATAGAGCACAACCTCTCTTATATAACACTTTTGGGGACAAAGGTTATCTGTACTATTGTTCTTTAAGCAAGACTCCTCCTCACTGACTTGAAAATTAGAATGAGTGTTTAAACTGGGCTGACCAGTTAGGGTGGAATGAAAGAGCTATTCAGAAAGGTGCTCTCCAATCCTCTCCAGGAAAGTTAAATGCTGAATGTTTTGTAAATCTGTATAATTAAGTAGTATTAACAGTGAAAGCAATTATTAGTTTAAATATGCCTCTGGCAGTTTTGTTTAAGATTCTCAGTGCCACTGTAGCTGGAAAGTCCTGCCTGATAGTCCCAGTAAATGAAAATGTCACAAGTATCCTAGGAGTCATATTATACTACAGATGAGCAAATGCCAGAGGTGCAGGAACTACGTCTGGAAATATTTCTACCCTTTATGCTCCTCCCCAGACTAAATGTACAGGGTGTTTGCCGTGGTGGTAAATTTGACCATCACACATCTACCCAACACCCACATTATCTGATCAGCTGCTAGTGGAAGTGTGATAGCTATCTTTGAACAAGGGAGGGAGAACATCCTTGGTCTGAGCCAAAGAACTTCATTTGGCTTTCCCTGTTCTGGTCTGTGAGTGGCCAGGACGCAGCTTCCATCTCGGCACTGTAGCATGCTGTTTAAACACATGCCACAACCTCACCTTCCTTATAAAAATAGCCTAGTTAAGCCCTGCTTTTTATTTTTTTTTTAATTTTCCCTTTTAGTAATCCCTTTTCAGTGCATGTAGAAAGCATTCAGAATTTATGCTTAACAGGAATCAAGCATTTGAGTCCCTCTTTCATGATCTGGAATGACTCCTGTACTGCAGTGATTGCTGGAGATGATATGAACGACTTTTTCAGACTGACCTTGCTACATCTCATTCCCTTTTTGAGTTCCCTGACACAGCCTCTTCATCCATAGTGGTAGCTGCATTACAGACAGATTTCTTAGACCAATGATCTCATAAATTGGAGAGGTATTTTGATGTTTTGGGGTTTTTTTGAGGGGGCTTGGGGTTTTTTTTGCTTTAGCTGTATCATTTCTTGGAGTAGATTGTGTGTCTTGGGCTGTGGTGACAGGTATGGAGTCAAAGGGTGTATACTTCAGTGATCTGCAAGATGAAAAGTAATCTTCCAGAATAGTGCCCTGGTACAATGTTATCTTGTTGATAAGCTGTAGAAATCATAAAAGGGGAAAAGGTCATGAGTCCTTGCATTTCCTCAGTGATGATGTTAATCTGCTGTATCCAAAATGCACAGGCACAGCACAGTCTAGTTTTGCTCAGACTGCTTTGACTCATAGCTCACCAAAAAATTGAGCCATGTGAAATACTTAAGATAATAATAGATTTGTGTAGTGGCTGCTTTCTTTACTGTTACCCTTGACTTGAATGGAAGATAGCTTACAACTTATGCCACAACCTGGAGCAGTGTAGAAGCCCCCCCAAAAGCTATGCCCACTCCTAAGCTACAGCAAAGCCTGTAAATCCGTTTGTTGCCTAAAACTAAATCTGTTATACAAAATCAGGGAATTACACAAGATAGACTGAAATAATACCAAGGAATAAAATGAAACCATCAGCAATAACAATAAAAGCAGAGCCTTTTTGATCCTTTACAAGGGCTCTGCTAAGTGGACAGGATTTTTGCACCCCTGCCTTCTTTTTGCCCGTCTTTGGGAGCTTTTCCCAAAGCATCTGAAGGTCTGGACCCTGGGAAAGTGCTCCTTGGTGTGTGTTCCCCCCACGTACACCTGAGCAAACGGATCCTCTTTCCCTGTAGCAGGTGGATTTCCAAGAGGCATTTTCTGGAATGAGCAGCTGTTCTCTTCCTCAGCCTTCCTCCCCTTGACCCCAAACAGAGCAGATTTCTCTTCACCCACAAATGAACGCTGTCAAAAGTTCACTTGAAATGAGATGGACATGACAGGCAGCAGCTCAGTTTGCAAGCTTAGAGAGATGTACACCTGCTCTGTCACATTGCTGTCATGCTCGTGTGTGGCTCAGAGCTGAGATTTAAGACTTCCAGACTGCTGGACAAAAATAATAATAGAAATAAAGAGATTCAGAGCTGCGTGCTGTTAGGAGCAGGATAGGAAGGATAGGACAGTGATCACTGTGGGGTGAAATTTTGCACATTTCCAAACAAGTAACTTATTTTGGGCTCTGGAAGAGAGCTGAAGGCCTGTTGTATGGAAAGATCTTTATCATCCCATCAGATTGGTTTATTATTATTTATTTGCAAATTATTTTTTAAGGATTGTACTGCATGTCTAAGTATATGATGGGCAACAAAGAATGAGTTAATTATTATTCTGCTTCTTTTAATAATCCAAAAAGGGACAACCACTTATTTTTCCAATGAAGTAATAATCCAAATCTCCCAGTTTCTGTTGGAGATTGTTACAAATGCAATAAAATCAACAGGTGTAACTATCTACCTGTTTCTTCTGCTGCTAAGCTCTTGCCTTGTGCTTGTGACATGAGAGTGAGCTGTCAGCATCCTGGATCCTGCTTGGGCAAAGTTCTGGGGTTTGGGTCCTCCTGGTCTTGCAGCTGCTTGGGGTTGTTTATATATATTTTAACCCTGTATTTATTAATGGGCTGTTATATATATGTTAATACTGTTCTCTCCTGATGATCCATGGGGTGGGTTAGTCATTGCTGTGATTGCTTAAATTGCTTAATATTTCCTTGCAGTGTGATTTTTGGGTTAGAACCACACACTTGGCCAACACTAAGCAAAACTGAAGTCAGAACAAAGTTAAACAATAATGTAATCAGAACCTGGCTGAAATTACAGGACAAAGAACAGGTATCTGTGTCATAGTTTAAGCCCAGCTAGCAACTAAGCACCAAAGATGCTTGCTTACTTCCCTCCAGCCTCGTATATCGATGTGATTCTGTATTTTCATACTGAATCCAAAACATAGCACTGTACCAACTACTAAGAAAAAATGAACTCTAGCCCAGCCAAAACCAGGACAATTTGACCTTGCAGCTAGGACTAGACAAAAGTTATCTGATCCCAGGGGAAGTTGCAAGTGCAGCAAAGTTTCTCAAATAACTTTGGAGATCAGAGCTAAGTTTAAGCTAAAATAGGTTGTAGTTCAGACAAAGCCTGTCAAGTCTTGGAGCCTGGTGTTGTTATGAAGCTTAAGGCCTAATACTGATACTTGACAGCACCAAACTGGCAGGACTACAGATGCTGCTGGCCCAGTTCTAAACTTAAAAAAAACTGGTTGCCTCCAAGAATTCATTTATGCAGTCTTGTGGCATAGCTGTGAAGTGACCTTCCTGCATTTAGGGACAGATGCCATTTTTTCTCTCCATATGAGAATTAGTTCGAGATGGGGCTGAACTAATTTATCATTTGCAGAGTAGGAAATGAAATTTGAAGTCCTTTCAAGTCATTGCAGCTGCAAGGAAGAGAGCCTCGTCTGCTGTCCTGTTCCTGCCCTCTGAGCTTCTGCTCCATCTTTGCGATGCTTCTGGGAGACAGCCATGCATCCTTGTGAAAAGATGGCACTCCAAGGTCAGGCTGATCTCTCCAGGCATTAGCAGGTCCAGATGCCGAGCCAGTTTCTGTGGGAACAGTGGAAATATTTATTACTGAACAGCACTGGTAGTTGCCTGGTGACAATGATTCTGTTAAAGCAAGCAGCATTATCTATCTTGGGGGAATATATGGTGCTAGCAGGCTGGTCTTTGGTGACAGAGTGCTGTTTAATGTGAGCTGAACATTTGCCTCACTACTATTTTAATACGGTGAAAATACTGTCACTGCTTAAAATACATACTGTGTTTCTTTTATACTTGTACAAGTGTTATGTTAGCTAGTGAATGGTGGATAATTGCCTTTTACTACGATACTCTTTATACAGTCACAATGAAATACAAGATACATGTTTTATTAGTTGTGAAATAGCCAAGTTGACTTCCAGGCTTCTGCCTAACTTCAGTGTTTTAAAGATTAATCATCCTTGAAATATTTATAATGTTTGCTATTCTTGGCAATTTGTATTACCTGCAGCCGTGCCACCTTTTCCATAGTGGAACAAGTGATCGAGGAAGGCTTTTCTTGATAAAAGGGGATGGCTGTTCTCTGTATAAACTACAGTGCTTTCATTAGCAGCATTACACTAAAATTGGGAGTATTAAGTTCCCCATCTTTTGACAGATCAATCTATAAACTGATAGAGGGTGAAATTCAACCTTTTTAAGACTATCCACTATTTAATTCTTGTTTAAGCCATTACGCAGCGCAGAGGTCTGTGTGTGGACCCACTTCTTTCATGTCTAAATTTCACACTAAATAAGGAGAGAGATTTTAAGTGGGTTTTCTCATAATGCAGGGTTTTTTCTTCAGTTTTTGGCAAGTGTGTCTGCTCAAAGAATCTTCCTGCTATAGGGAAGAAACAAGACCTTTTCCTCCCAGGGTTCCATATCAGGACTAGGGCTATTTAATGTCTTCATCAGTGGCATGGACAAAGGGATCAACTCGCTGACATCCTCAGCAAGCTTTGTGTTGACACACATCAATGTGTGATGCATTGACATGCCTGAAGGATGAAATGCCATCCAGAGGGATCTGAACAAACCCAAGAGAAGGGGCCACAGGAAGATTGTGATGTTCCACAAAGCCAAAGAGTTCCACTGCGAGGGTGGTGAGGCTCTGGAACAGGTTGTCCAGAGAAGCTGTATATCCCATCCTTGGAAGTGTTCAAAACCAGGTTGGGTAGGACTCTGAGCAACCTGGTCTAGGGGGAGGTGTCCCTGCCCATGGCAGGGGGGTTGGAACTGGATGATATTTAGTCCCTTCCCATCCTAAATGTTTGGTGGTTTTTAACATGTATGGTGTACGGCAGCAGTGCATGTGGGTTTCTTTCTCAACTGCAGCAACAGAAAATGTGCTTGCTCTCACAGCAGCACGAGGAGGTAAGCTATGTTACCTTTCAGGCCTGAAATATCTGATGTTTCTGTCATTTGTAACCATTTCCTGACAAGACTGATTTCTGTTCTCTAGTGACTAACTCTGAGCTCTGATTTTTTCAAGTGTTAGCCAAGCCATAAGATGTGACAGCATGTGAATTACAGTGCAGTAATTCCCACCCAGCACATTCAGACACAAAGATGAAGGCCAAATGGCCTCTGTGCAGTCAAGTGTGAATGATTGCGCCATAATTTAATTCCTATTATATTTTACTGTGATTGTAAAAATGTTTTTATTAGTGAACTTCTTTAAGAAAAGTCAGTTTTTACAAAACAGAACTGAAAAGTGCAACGCTGAGCTTCTCACAAACAGGTATAAATAGCTTTATGCAATAAGGAGTTTTGTTAAATCCTGAAAAATTATATTTGTGTAGTTAATAACCCTAGGTAATGAATAGGTGTCATGGTACAGACATCTGCTCTCTAAAAAAGCTGACCTAACTCTAAGTATTCATTTTGTATCAGCTGCCAGGCAGTCGCTAAGCAAGATGATTAGGTTTCTTTGTTTCTGACCTAGTCCTGATTTGATCTGGAAACCTTAGCTTGCAGCCAGTCTCTTGAGCCTTCCAATCTTATCCCAGTTCAGGCTATGCAAATGTGGTGTCTGGTGCACTTGGGTTTTGGTAATTTTGAGCAAGTGCTGAGCAAATAGACAAGGTGGTTTGGTGGCAGCAGTTTGGAGAAGCATTAGAAAGGGATCAGGCTGATGTGTTGGGGGAAAAATAAGCCAGCCTGAAAACAGCTTGAGTGGTACTGGAGAGGAAAAACAAAAGGGCCACGAATGCCTTAAGAGTCTTTCTTAATTTTCCTTTTCCTTTGTCTTTCTACAAACCTTTAGCATTTTTTTTAATTGAAGAGAAAAGTCAAAGCTCATGCAGTTAAGGGGGCTTAAAGGTTACCAGGCTAAAACCTTCTTCCCAATAAATTGTTTTGAAAGAATTAAGAGAAGCCATGTGCTTGAAATGACAGGATCTCTGGGGTATTGCCTGGCTTTCTCATGGAATTCAGGAGGATGTTGAAATTATCCAACCTTGCTGTCTCTGTTGTAGTAGTTCCTGGCTAGCAAGTACTGTTAGATAGCCCTATTGCTCACTAGTCCTTGTGTCATAGCTAAGCACAAAATAAATATGGGATTGCTATTAAAAGTGGGTACTTTCAAGGCAGTTATTCTCTAAATAAATTTTACTTACGTTCTCAGCAACTTACAACTCATCAGGATATTGATGGGGCCAAAGCTGTTTCACTTCTGATGGATATGGGTATTAAGATTAGCATCCCAATGAAAAACCACAGTGGTTTTCCATGTAAGTGATGCAATTGCTGTGGTTTGGCATTAGATGCAAATGCTTGAAAAAACAAACCAAACCAAAAAAAAACCAAGCAAAAAAGCTTGCCTGACTTTTCCAATTAAACAAGTGAATGATCTCTCTACATCCTTTTGTAGTTAATAGTCCTAAGCAACCAGGACTGAAAAACAGTGTGTCAAAGCTGACTAATATGGGTACAGGCATCCCATGGCCAATACCCAGAGGTGCCATGGAGCACCAGGAATATTTTCATATCTGCAGCTTTCTACACGTGGGAGGACACTTTGTCCTGGGTCTTCCTGGACATGCAAGATACTCCAAAAGGACTGGGTTTTGGGACAAGTGGAGGTCGAATGAGGCTGGTGCAGTAAAGAAAGAGCAGCAGAAGTGAGCAGCTTCCCTTTCCTTATCCTCGTGAACAGGGGAGATAACTGCTCACCCATTCCCTATTTGTTTTCACCTATTGCATCGTTACCTTAATTTGGCTAATTGCTGCTTCCTGTCTACTTTGTTAAGGCTAAGCTTCCAGATGAAGCTCATTTTCGTGAAAATGGGAGAAAACAACAGGAAGCTGCCAGGGGTTGGAGAGATCCTGATGTTCTGGGCTGATTAAAGGGGTTTGATGGGTGAGGCCCTGCATCCATTCCCCCAGTGAGTGGAGAAGTGCAGGACCAAAGGACATCTTTACAGACAAAGCAGCTCCTAATGCTAGGGCAGAGACATCCATCCTTTGTAAGTGCAAAAGCTTGCTGTGCCCATCCTTTCCATGCAGCTGGAGCACCTCTTTTCTGGATGTGAAAATTGGTGGGATTGCCCAAAAATGGGCTGTTATTTCTCTTTTCTTTTTCTAATAACATCAGCTAAGCTTAAACCATTGGAGCTGGATAGAAAAAAAATATACTTCTGAGAGTTTTCTGGCCCTAGTTCTCTCATACATTGAAGTTGGGCATGTTGAAGTACTCTAAGCTAAAATGAGAAAAGAATGACAGTGAAGGAATGAATTATGGCCACCTGCATTCTTGCACCTCCTCCTCAGGTGGTGCTAACCTGCTCTCATGAGATCTGGGCAGACCTGCTGTTTTCCTGTTAGGGAGAGCACCCTTTGCCCAGCAAGAAGCAGCTCTTTATTGCAAATGAAATGGCTGATTCCCCAGAAGATATCTCTAACATCCGTTTCATCAACTCCACCATGTTAAATGAATCTCAGAGCCATCTGATGTTTATTACCCCATGGCATATTTGCTGTTGTTCAGTTGTTTCCTTTATTGATCATGATTTTTTTGAATTGGATATGTTTGGTGATGTGGTTTTTTTTGAATTTGGAAGACATTTCCTGCTGCTCAATGAGTGACTCATCTGGAAAGATGCTGTGGTGTGGGAAAAATTAAAAGCATATCAGAGACTTCAGTAGATTTTCCTCACTTGGAATTTCCCTGATTTCATCAAACAGTTTTGTGCTGGGCAGCCTCCCTGGAATATTCCTCCCAGGGCCTGGCAGGATGAGCCCTGTTCTGTCATGGTTCTGCTCCAAGCTGTGGGATGTGCAGTGGGTTTTTAGCCAACACCACACAGATGCTGCAATCTGCCCATTGTAGCGAGCGTGGGCCTGGGCTGGTGGGTTTTTAGTTACAGTGCAGTACTGAATGCATCACATAAACTCAAGGAATTATAATCACAGCAGCATGTACTGCTATATATTGCCTTGTGCTTTGCTGTGTTGGGCTGCTTTCTGCAGTGCTTGATAGTGGTGGGTGCCTTGTTACACATCCTGAGGTGTAAGTTGGTTTCCTGTAAGACTCACAGGTGCTAAAAATCCTTCTCTAGACAGTCTGTGCATTAGAATAGGCAGAGGAAGAGGTAAGGACTAGAAAGGTGTAATTTTGTTACTGTCACTCCCTCCTTTACCATAATCTATGGAAACTGAGATGCCTGATGGATTTTTAGAAGCTCAGTCAAATTGCCACCTGATCTTAAGTCTCCAGAATGTGGACCATAAATAAATACAGCATTTTAATACTGAGTTCATTTAATCACAGAATCAATGGGTTGGAAGAGACTTTCAAGATCATTGAGTCCAACCTAAAGTCCAATGTGTGCCCTAAATGTTTCTGGGGTCTGATCCAAATCCCATGGCAAGTCGGTGATTCCGTGTAAATGCACTCTGAATCCGGTTTGCTCAGCCCAGAGGGGTTACTCTGGGCAAAGCTGGAGTGCAACATGGAGGAGAAGGTACCCTGGGCTAATCTCTCAAACCTTAGTGCTTGCAGTGAGTTCACTAGATTGTGGGCTGCTCCCCTGCCCTGAGAGTTACAGCATTGTGCTTGCTCCTTATTCTCTTGGTAGGCTGATCCCCTTCATGCTGTTCTAGGAACAATTAGAAGTCCATCAGTGCTGCTGATTGAAATGAGAATTTTAGGGGTTTTTTTCCCCTCTGCAGCTCTTGTTGCTGAAGATCTGTCTCCAACTTTTAATTCACAGTGTCTTGTTTCTATTACTGAAATGCTGGAGGCTGCTGTAAGGGCTGACTTAGTATCAGGGGAGTAGATGACAAAAAGGAAACTGGCTTTGGTATGTCACTCTTCTGCAGCACTTCTCTCTGCAGTGGGGGGAGATGTGCCTGTTGGCTTATGAGCAAGGCAGTGTGGCTGACTGTACTACTTTTGTCAGGCTGGAGCAGAGCTGGGAACTTTGTGCCCTTCCAGCCAAGGGTGTGGGTGAGCAAATCCACGTGGCAGAGTCTCTGCAGGCAGGGAGAACCATGGTGGTGCTCCACAAAGCCAGGGGCTGGTACTAACCCTGCCAGCTGCTGCTTGCTGTGCATTTCTCCAGAGGCATCCTCTTCCTCCCTCTAGTGTGTCCACTCCTCTGCTGGAGCAGGGCAGTCAGCACTGGGGCTGGCAGGTGTTCCTGGGAGCAGGAATCCCCTTTATTCCTCTACTCTGAAAGACAGACTCATGGCCAAGTCCTGTTTATCACCTCAAACTGTATTTTGCCAGCATCACTGCTCAATTCTGTGTACATGCAATTGGTAGCATGTTTTCAAGGAAGAATGCCCACTTGTAAGAGTTGTAGGAAAATTCAGATCACTTGATTTTATTTTTCTGTGTGTGTTTATGTACATATGAGGATGTATACGTCCTTTAAATGTAATTTTCATACTGTGTATATAAATAAACCCATAGCGAGCTGGTCTGTCTAAACTTGGAATAATGCTAGGAACATTTGACACGCATTCATGTCTTTGTCGTGACTTGAAATCCAACCTGTCATCACAATTTGTAATCTTATAGGCATGTGCAATTAAAAATCTTACCATTAGATATTGCTCTGGGGGAATTCTGAGGACTAAAAAATCTAATAATGTTTAGTTGTTTTCCTTAATTTGATTGGGGGGAAAAAAATGGCCTCATGGCCAAATGCCAAATACATAATGAATTCCTATCACCAGCAGACACCTTAGAGTTTGCGAGCCCTGGTCACGAAAGTGCTTGGAAGTCACGTGTTACAGTATCAGACCATAAGAAAAATAATTTCAGAAAAGCTCCAACTTGCTTACCTTTTTAAAAAAAAAAACAAGTCCAGGCCTAAATTTTGAGAGCTCTTATTTGTAAGAAGCTGTTTTCGTGCACTGCCGCCTCTCCAGACAGAGAGCAGTTGTCATGAGGCACTGCAAGCATGTCCTTGCATCCTGACAGCTACAGTCCCTGTTTCAGATTGCATACCTGAATTCACAGGAGCCTAAGATTAAAGAGCTGGAAGACAATAAGATGGAGGAGATGAGGCACAAAATGGATGAACCTATAGTCTCTGTGCAGTGTCCTTGGGGATCTTAATTGAAAACAGGCTTGGGAACGCTGTTTAGTAGAAACCCAAATGGTTTAAACTATTTGCTTTCTGCTCTGATTTGTGGCACTGGTGCCAAAATCTTCCTACCAGCCCCAGAAGGTGGGACTGCTCTATTTTGATGTCTGGCTTGATGTGGATTCCCACTTTGTCCTGTGCATTCTGCCCTGGTAATGCTGGCTGTCCCCCATTCACCTATGTAATATATGAGCTCTTTCTGCCTTTCTCTCACTAGGATGTTGAATTGTGGTCTTTCTCCTCTAAACAGCCAGCAGTTCTTGCAAAGCATAGTAACTTAATTATTTAGGGCCTGCACTGATTAGCCTCACATCTTGAGGCTACACAGACTCTCAGCTGTGGAACATCTGGTGACAGCCCTGTTTCTCAGAGCCCTAGCCCTTGCACAAATACAGTGCCTTTCTTTTTTGGATAGTAAATATATGACAGATGTGAAATTCTCCAGCTCTTGGGGGAGTGCTTACATGTTGAATTTCATTATCCCTTGTTGGCCAGTTGGCAAAATGCAATCAAGAATAACTTTTGAGGAGGGCTGGTGTATCCAATATCACTCTGGATCGCTATTATGGTGAGAAGCTTAGGGCACAGAAAAGTTGATACAAAGAGGTGAGATCAGTCTCTCTAGCAATCATGAAAATGCATTGAGTTAAAAAGGATAAACTCAGAAGTCAAAAGGAGCTGTGGGGTATGAACCTCTCTGAGAGTTAGACTCACAACCATTTTCGGGGACAAGTCCATTTTAATGTTTCACTGCAGTGTTTGACTTTTATTTTTGTTTTATTTATTTATAGGTTTTTTTTTTTTTTGGTATTTTGCAGTGGGATATGGCAATCTGAGTATCTTGTGGAAGTGGTAGCTGCAGAGCTGTCAAATGTTCCTTAGTTTTTATAGATACCGTCATTGGTGGTTATGTAGTAATAATGCTTACACCTCTAGAGCATTATGTGTGACGCCAAATACACATATGAAAGGGTTAGTAACCATAACTATACTACCTAGACAGCAATGGAAATAGCAGCTAAAGCTGTGGGAAAGAGCTAAGTAGAGCTGAAAAATAATAGTAACAAAAGGTATTTTTCCTGGGGAAGCCTGGGTGAATGTTTGTTCATAAAGCAGAATACCTGGCTTTGACAATATTAAAAAAAAAATCTATTTTGACGCAGTTTGCTGGGATGCCTCTGATGAGCTCTCATGGCTTCGTGTGTGTGGTGCTTTCTCCTGGTTGGGCTCCTTGTCTGAAGAACAGAGGTGTCTGAAGGCTTGGCAAGATGAAGACCATAAATGCAGGGTCCTCCGTTCTTGAGCAGAGAGGGTGACTGAGCTCTACTTTTTATTGGATTGCAGGGCTGAAAGCAAAGTCTAAGAGAATGTCATACCAAGAAACTGAGAAAGCTATTTATGTCCTGACAGTAAAATAATGTTGTTGTGTATAGTAGAGGGAGTGATGGGCTTTTCTTATTATAAAGATCCTGGAATAAGTTCCTAATGTTATTTTTCCTTCCCTCACCTTCACTTCCCTTCCTGCTTCCCAAACAAGGAGTGGAGAACTCACCACCCCATCCCCCCACTTAAAATACCAACCCAACAGATCATCTTGTCTGGGGAGAATTGTCACTGTTCCTCAGAGACTGTCTCCAGGGTAACTTTTTTAGCAGCGTCCTCCCTCGAGAGGATGCTGCCCTTCAGATGTTGTTCTGGGAAACAAAGCTTTTGCCTCATGCCCTCAAGTACATGGCATTATAATCCTTTGAATGTATCCGAGCACTCGCTTGAACCCTGCAGAATGCACAGGACTGTCATGCCAAAGTAGGGCAGGACTGAATAGGTGTCAACAGGATGTCTTGCTAGCAAATGTAGCTGCTTATGTATTGAAATAGATGTTCAGTGAAGCAAGATACTGGCTTGAACACAGAGGTATCCGGTTTAAAAGCACTCTTTGTTTCAGGAGCTGTGCTGTTGAGACCAGTTCCTCTCTTGGTATTGTTCTTTGCTGAGTATTAATTGATGGGACGTTAACTAATTGACTCCCTTTCAAATAGGGGACTGTAGTAAATAATTTATTACTTGACTTGGAGGTTATGTGATGGCTGGGATTGTTGGTGTGGCACTTTCAATCTATCCCTTTAGCAGGAAGAAAGGGACATAAGAAAGAATCTTAACTCTTTTCCTGCAACTTCAGTGCACATCCCACATTGACATCAGGATGTCTGGCATACATATCCAAGGCAGAAAGACCTGATAAGTCAAAAACTTTATCAGTCCCTGTACTTGCAGAAAATAGTAGAGATTTCTGTTGTAGCCTTTGAGTAAGTTACTAGTTAAATAAACTTTATCATTCTGAAAAGACAGCTTGTTTCATGGGCAAAAGAAGTAAGAGAGACAGATTTGTATTTTGGATTTTTTCCTTCATTGTAGAAGGTAGTGTGGGGTGTCTCCTCCACTGGCAGGCTTTGATGAAACTTGCATAAATTATTTTCTCTCCTTTTTTTGCCAGGTGGGATTCCAAATGGAACAACAGGCTAAAAGTGGTTAGGGGGATACTGTGAAGCAGACATGATCTGTAAGATTGATCTACATGATCTCATATTAGGTCCAATACCCTTGGAGAACGAAACTAAACCAAAAATCATATCTTCTGGTACGCAGTTGGTTTGTCACTGCCTGCTGCTTGCTTGTGTGGATGGCATCTGCTGGCCCAGCTTTGTCTGCATTAGCAAGGTTGAGGAGAGCTGTAGGGGCCACAGCCCTCTCTGGTCTTGAATGTCAGAAGTCAGCAGTGAGGAAAATGTCCATGCAGCCAGGCAGGTTCTGTCTGGAGACCTCGTACAGCCTGGGCTGTGTTACAGTGTTAGCTGCTGATTGCCTGTAATCTGTCACCAGCATTTGTGGCTGACAGGAACAGGGATGCTGGGGGAGTCTTTTCATAGAGGTGGGGGTCTCTGAGGCAAATGCTATGGCACCAGTACAATTACATAATAATGCTGCTGAAATAAAACCCTATAGGGTGCTATTACAGATGGGGCTTCATTTTCACAAAGTTTCTGGACTCGACACCGCTTTCCTTAATTTGACACCTTTTTTCCAAACAGAATATCCAAATGGTCCTTAAATTACACTGTGAGTGAAGGGCTTTATAGTAACCACGCAGAGTAACGTGTTTAAATGAAAGCAGTGTTGTTTCAGTCTGGGGTTTCAGATTTACCTTTCAAATGCTTTTAATCTCTATACTGCAAATTTGACAGATGCCTTTTATTGGTAGAAGACTTTTCATCTACCTGACCTAAAGGACACAGCATTTATTTGCATTTAGGCAGGAGTTTGCTGCACAGTGAATTAGCAGTAAGCCGATACTTTAGTTCTTGTGTTTTCTTTGAGACTGCCTTTGTATTCTTTTGGATCATAACTTGAGTGCCTTAAATTTCACATATGTAGAATGTATCAATGCTGATTTGCAATGCAGACATGTGGTCTGCTGAGTACCTTATGGATATGCTAGGTACTATGAGTGTTTGTATTCTGTGCTATTTTTATTTTCTTCAACCTTTAATTCTGCTACTGGTACACAGTTAAATCTGCAAAGGCTATAATGAAAAAAATGGGAAATAGTAAAATTCAAGTGTCCTTGGCATGGTGAATCTGACTAGATACCCCACAGTGCTGAGGTGCTCTAACTTTATCACAGTTGTACTCTAAAGTCTTAAGAGCCAGGGACAGCTTGCTGGATAATTGTGAAATATCTAGCACAACATCTTGGCAGGCTGGGTAGTTTCTAGTATGTCTCATTTTTCATTTAATTTAGTCTTCCTAGTGCCAATGTCTGTGCCTATCAGTCAGGTGTTGCCATTCCATTTGCTTTGTGATGGTATGATCAACTTCCAGAATTGTGGTTACAGCTACAGTGCCTCCCAAAGGTTACTTAGCTGCAGGAGGGAAACAAAGAATTGTCACAGCACTGCTGTAAATCTACCCCTGGGGATGCTGCACAGGAATGCAGCATCAGGAATGGGCACTGCCCTGTCCTCTGCATGAGGATTGATTTCTGAACACACCAGGGTGTGCTTCGTGTGGGACCCTTCTCGGTCACCAGGTGTTTTCTCCTGCAGTCTCCAGGTAGTGGAGAAGGCAAAGAACAGCAACTGTAAAACTCTGATGCCCTGGAAGTTTCTCTCCCTTTTCACCTGGCCTCAGAGGATTTATTTTTTCGTTGATTAATCCATTTATTTTCAGAATGGACTGCCTACTTGTTCTGGCTGGTCTTGGATGATGATAAATTGAGGAGGCAGTCATTTTCAAAATAAAATTCTGCTGGCATCATTCCTTGCTCTAGGTGATGCTTTTTTTGCCTGGTAAATAGAGTGGTGTCTAAATAGGAGCAACAGCTGGTCTCTGTGTGCATCAGTAGAGATGGGAGAGGCATATGGTACAGGAGATACCCTTTCCCAAGGAACTGAGATAAAATCTGCTAAACCTGACCTTGTTCACAGCATCCTTGTGCTTACTGAGGTCTAAGCCATTCCTTGCTCTTTTTCCACCTCTGTAGAGGATGTTCTTTGGGTATAGCCGTGAAAATAATCCAGGAAAAATATTTAAGTAAATCCTTCTCTTAAGGGCTTTTCTTAAGTATTTCCCTAGTTTTGAATCAGCTAATTTAGTAGGTAGGTTTGCTGTCAGCAATAGTGTACACTCACAGATCCCTGTTAAGATGCAAATAGTTACTGCAATTCTTCATGTTAAAGACACTATGAAAACGCTGGAACCTTCCACACAAGGAATAATTCACTTTACTCATGATTTTAACTTTAAAAAAAAAAAAAGTAATTAAAAACCCCCTCTGTTTTTAGGTATGACTTTTTTTCTACTGCAGCATGATTTTTCCCATCAGAGCCAGCTGTTGTCTGAGTTTTGGTGGAGACATTCAATATGTGCTTGTTAAGAAAACTCTTTGTCATTGTGAGGGCTCCTGGAAACCTCTTACCTTTCATTTGCCCTCAGTGGATGGAAAAAAGAAAATGCACATGAAAAATAGAGTTTTACTGCTTGATGGCCAGGCCAGATTTTGAGCAATATAAGAAGAAAATGTGATTTCTTCTCAGTCATTTTGGGATGGGAGATGAATTTTCTATCTAATGGGACACTTCTAACCAGAGGAAAACTCTTGATTCAAACCAGCTTGGATTAAATTTTACTTCATTGTGAGTCCAAATGAAATGAAAGGTTTAATTCTTGCCTTTTAGGGTTTTTTTGGTTTTGTTTTTGTGTGGTGGGTTTGTTTTTTTTTTTAAATGTTCTAGCCTAATTTTTTTCTGGATTATTTCACAATAAGCTTCCTGAATGTACTCAATGACTTTAGGATTGGTTTTGGGTGACTAGAGTATTTAAATGGAAAAAAAACCCAACACAATAAATTACTGTGTTAGGCAGCAAAAAATCATCTCCTGCATCACTGAATTTGGCATCATTGAGTTATATCTTGAGATATTTTTTTGGCATGCCTCGTGATATGTAGTGTTTTTCTTAAGACTCGCTTTGCAGAAATAAGTGATTACCTTAGACTGTCAACTTGTGTTTAAAAATAAAAAAAATCTGTATTTCCCTCAAGTTCAGTGCAGGGAGCCTTTTGATAATCTGATTTAAAGTTACTGCCTCTCTAAAACAAATAAGAATTTGACTTTGATGACTACAAACATGCATGTTCTATGAAGTTCTCTCTCACAGTTGTTTTTGTTTCCTGTTTGCTTCTTGTGAGATTCATGCTACTCATTAACTGAGTAACCATGCGGGTTACATGGGAAGGGTTGTGGTCCCTGGGGAGAGACTTCCTTGGAGGCACTGCCTGCATCTTTTTTAACCTGAGTTATATTGAGTAATGATTTAGGCTATAAAGGACAAGTGAGGTTGACAGTGAATGCAGTTAAGTAGTAGGAAAATCTTCCTTACAGATCTGGTTTGACTGGGCTGTTGTGTGCAAAAATCTTAAGTCTTCAGTCACTTTTCATGCTCCTTGCCTTTTCCTGCATTGCTGTCTTCTTACTCTTCTTCATTGAGCCCCTCTCCCTCTTGCTGGCTTGTCACTCTTGCTGCTCCTTGAAGGGCTGCTGGCAGAAACGTGAGCTGGTTCAAGGGGCTGAAACAACCAGGAAGAATGATGAGCTTTGAAGAAGATTACAAGATTTTCAAAGAAATTAAAGGAATATTCAAGGAATACATTCAGTTGATTTGACATCATGGGGTAGTTTAGTAAAGGAACACGTCCACCTACTAGTGTGTGATGCCATTTGTTGTTGTCAGTGTATAGCAGGTTTTGGGGAGCTAGAGCAAAGGCAAGCAGAACATATGATTGTAGTGATTGTAGGGTAACTCTTTCATCGGCTCTGGTTACACACTAGAAGACAATAAATAGATTACAACTGGGCAGTAGCTAGAATCAAATATACCTGAGGAGCAGATGGGAATGTTTGGTTTTTGGTTTTTTTTGCTTACTAGGCAGATTATTTTTCTTGTCTTGACTAAGCAGTCTAGCCTGCTTAGGCTGGTGTGTGCAGGAGGACAGGCTTAACAAACACAAGAACAGCTTGTATCTTACAAAGCGGCAGGAAGCATGCAGACCCTCATCTTCATGGGTTTCACATTTTATGAGGTGATTTGCCCAGATTTCACTTCTAAATGTTCTTCTACACCTATTGTAAGACAACCTTGGCCAGAGTGACTTAGCCAGAAGAACGTATGGAGTGCAGGAGAAGGCCCCAAAGGTCTGCAGTGTATGATCAATATTCTCTATTGTTCCTGGGCACCAAATGCATTCTTCCACATCAGATGTAGCTTTGGGTGACTCAGACTGTTGTGTCAAGTGACAGCTCCAGGCATGTAAGCAGCACATCTAAGCTGTAGACTTAAGAGACAGAAAAAAATTCAAATCTGAATAACAATAGCCTTTTTCTTTTAATGTATTATTTCACCCAAATTCTGTTGTAAAGCTGGCTGCAAAGTACATTTGTTTCAGCATTTATCTGAATGCAGAATTGTGGTGGTGTTACTAACTTTGTCTGTCTTGAAATATCAGTATTTGTTGTAGCTCACAAACAGTGGGACAGTTGGATGCTATCAGAAGACTCATGGAAAAGTACAGATTTTTAATGCTGAGCAGCTTGTAAGAAAAAAAAAAAATTAGGGAAGCGCCTTGTACATCAGCATCAAAGGAAAGATGTCAGAAAGGTAAAGGAGTGCAGCCTGTGTGTATTTGTCAACATAGACGTCTCTAGAAGTCTATTATTAATTAGAAAAGTGTTCTACTACAAATTATGAAAATTACCAGGAGACTGATTTCAGTTACTTTTGTATTTTCTCATTAACACTTTAACATAATGTGCACTTCTTTCAAATAAAGAATGGAACCTTTTTGGTGCCTTTTGAGAGTGCCTCAAAAAGGACCTTGATTTAGACTTTACTTTTTAGCCTAATTAAAACTGATGATTAAAACATGCAAGTCCCTTAAGATGACTGTGCTAAACTGATTTTTTTTTTAATAAGCTGAATAATGTTTAATGTTCAGGGTAAAACTGAAAATAGAATCACATCATCTCATTATATTTTGTATTTAAACTTAAGTAATTAACATCAACACAGCCACTGATTGTGGTTATTATTGTGGAAGGTCATGCACAGTTACTAAAATCACATGTGAATGACTGTTCAGAAACACACATGGCTTGCATCTCCCAATAGCAAGTAAAACAGAGTGGCAGCCCTTGTCTCACTGTCTCTGTGTTTTCCCAGGACCTCATCAGACCTGACTGTGTGCCTGCAGTTTTGGGGAGGTGCAGTCACTGTGTGTGTAGAAGGGCCCAACTGAGCTTTATCTCTCTTGGGTCAGCTAGTGGTGGGAACAAAGGAACTGTGACAGCAGACAGCTGATGTGACATCTTGTGGTTTTGGTGACTGGGCATTGTGCTCTTACAGGGTAATTGCCAGACTGAAGCTGCCCTTACACGCTTATATGGGTCTTGATGAGAATTATTTTCCACCTCTCATTTTGGAAATCTCAAATTTGCTGCTGCTGTATGAAGATGCAGCTTTGTTTATGTCTGTCTGCATTTATTGTTTTTGCTGCTCCCACTTCAAGTACAGAGGGGTTTACCCTGCGTGAGCAGGGCTCACCTCCTCTTCTGCACACTCATGAGGGCTTTCCTGTGTAACCAGACTACTCAGAAGAGCAAAGGGACAGTCAGGAGAAGCTGAAATTTTGTGATGAGATCTGACTGTGTGCTGATCTTTGATCTCCTTGATGGCATTTTTTTCAGCACTTTTTGGGGCTGCACAGGAGGCTTACCACATGTGTGCCACCCATGGAGATATGTGCTTAGAGTGGCAGGAAGCAAGCAGGCCATCATACACACTTTCCTCCTGGTTGGTATCGTGGCATGCTGCAGAAATCTGCAGGAGTGAGCCCTTGGCGGTGTGTTCCCAACCTGTGGCTTCTGTACAGGGTGAAAATGTATTTTAAAACGCTGCACTAGCACTCCTGCTTTTTATGCACTGCTGTCGCATTATGTGAGATGAAGGGCTCTGTTTGGCTCTTACACTTACAGTGAGTGATTTGGTCTGATTTGATTTTGCTTACTGATTTAGACAAGACAGATCACATGACTCATGGATACACGAAACCTTGTGCACCTCAGTCCTTTGAGGTGCTATAAAGCATCCTTTGCCAGAAGCAGAGTAGTCTCATTGCTAGATTACTTTTATGGGAGCTCTGGGCAGCTCAAATCTCACAGTCCTCCTCAAACTCTGAGGATTACAGCCATTATTCCAAATTTTCGAGGTATTGCTCTGGGTCGTATTATCTGCATGTGATAAGGGAAGTGGGTATAGTTTGTGCTTGGGGAAGCAGAGACAAATATTAACTCTGTTGCCATTTCATAAAAGCTGTTGCAAACCATCACTTGCAAGAAACATGAGCACACAGACGCATAATGTCAAAAACGTGTGGTGGACTGTAGGAGAGCCTGATGTCCACAGCACCTCCAGTGATGTGACAGGGTCTGTATTTAACCTGATGAACAAGAACAGTGCTTCACCCTTGTCAAATTACATTGAGAATTCGCCAGGGGAATGAAACCTTAACCTTTCTTGCTGCATTGCATGGGGGTGTGTGAAGGATTTTAAATAATGAGTCCTGCTGAAAATAGTTCCCGTGTATAAACAGAATATAAATGCTCTGAGTGCATGGCTGGTCTAGTCTTTAAGGCTGCTTTAGCTTGTCTGCCTGCTCTGAGAACTGTCTTCAGCTTCTTATATCGTTTACTTGTAGAAATTGCTTACTTTTTCATTCTTGGGCAGGAGCGATCAGATCACCCCTATTTTGAGAACAGCAAATTCTGTGTGCTTCAGGGTCTTACGTTGCCTTTGCCATGGTAGCATCCAAATGCTTGGCAATGTTTCAGGGACTGCAGTGGGAGTCAGATGCACACTTTGCTCAGGAAATGAACTGTGGTGACAGGAGCCCTTACTCCTGTTTGATTGTACTAGCGCTTTCTCTAGCTCTCAGGTGGATGGTGTGGCCAGGCTGTTCTTAGGAAGGTAACCCTCCAAAACAGGCTGGCTGTCCCCAGTTAACATACAGGATGTGGTCCTTGATTTGTCCTAAGCCCTTTGCCTTACCTAGATGTTGGCAGGAAGCTGTTGCTGAAACCCATGCGAGGATATCAATTTGTATGTGGGTGATCACGTGCTAGTCTTTGTGGCAGTGTCCTGGCCTTGTTCAATTTACTAGCAGAGCTGTAATGTCAGGGCTGGAGATACTTGGGTTTTACTCAAACCCTGTGCACGACCAGTGGCATCCGGAGCAGCCCTCCTTTGCTGTGCTCTGCCTGGGTGAGCTGTGCCCTGCAGCTGTTGATTGACAGCTGTTCTGAGACCTCGGTGTGACAATTGACACTACATCGAGTGGCACTGGACCAAAATCCCCAAAGGAGATCTGGAAAGATGATCTGGAGAGCAACTGGTCGCCTGGGTCGTGTCTCTTGGGCTCGGCTGGCAGCCCTCCAACCGAGGGACTCTCTGACGAGGGGGGGGACCTGTCACCCTTTGGGTTTGCCAGCAGAATCCTCTCTCTCCCTGGGGCACAGCTCCTGCTGTCTTCTGTGTTGGCACACCTGCTAATGGGCTCTTAAAAGGTCTTGGGTCATTGTTTGAATTGCTGGTGGTGTTCTGTGAGGAGGACAGAGTAGGTGATACCACAAAACGAATGAAGGCACTAATGTGAGTGTTTTTTTTAAGAGACGTAACCTGAATGTTTTCACACTTCACTTCCTTGAAAAATAGAAGGTTTTAGCCTTCTGTGTTTAATAGGTTGCAATGAAATGTAGACGTGGATATCAAATGAAACAGAATTTCTAAATTTGCTTATTTGAATTATTGTCCTTGAAACAAATTGTTTTCACTCTGTTTTATATTTATAAGAAAAACGTAATCCCTTGTACATTTATCTGAAAGTGTAATAGCCTTTTGTTTCTGCTACTCAAGTCTTCCTTCAGGGGGAAAATAGGTGTTTATTCTGCCTAGGTTTTTGCAGTTGCATACAGTTCAGTACTCCTTTGTACAGCAAGTGTTGGATTAGCTCAAAGCCTAGGCTTCATTGTTTGGCACTTTGGGACATGGAGGCACTCTGAATAGGTGTAAATAGCAGTTTATATGCATGGTGAATGTTGGGAAGCCTGGATTACTGGGAAGCAGCTTCAGAAACTTGCAGATATTTTAGCTGTGCTGTGCCTCCACCTTGGCTGCTCCTCTCTTCACTGTAACAAGGAATGAAGGGAGATAATGGGAGTTAAAATGCATCTCTTTGGTACTCTCTGGCGTAGCTTCCTTAACATGCTGTGTGGATCTTTTGACTTTAATACCTGGGTCAGATCCCTGGAGGCAACTCACCAGTAGGTTGGCTCTGACCTCATCCCTCAGGACTAGGGATCCTGGAGATTTGATGCTCTCCAAGAGCTGGAGAGATGTTAGTTGTTGGGATGTCTTAGACAAGGCAAGGAGACCTAGGAGACAGAGAAGTTAAATTCCAAAAGTGCAGAAAGTGCCTCCTATTCTCCTAAAAACTGTGTACTTTGGACTACAATTGGTGCAATGTTCATAACTGAAGAAACAGCTATTGCATGAGAGATTTCTTTCTTTTCCCATTTCGAAGAAAGCTAATGATTTAATTTTCTTTTCACTCTTCCTATACATGGCAGATAAATAATTTAGTTGTTTTGCTTCCTTATTGGAGGAAGTATCTGCTTTAGAAAAAAATCGGATGTGCTTTTACATTTAATTTTCCTAGTAAAAGGAATGTGAAAGGAATTTCACTGAGTCAATGAAAAATAGCTCTATTACAATAGCTACTAAAGGTGAATCTTAAAATTTATTTTTTAATGGAGTCATGAAAAGCATTGGCAATATTAACAGTGTGCTTAGGTCTCTTTCTCTCTTTTTTTTAATTAAAAATAAATCTTCCTGTTCCATTTATGTTAATGCACTTAGTAAATAATTTGGTAAAGAAAGAGCTGCAGGAATGAGGCTTGGAGTTAACAACCAGAAGGGAATGCAATGGACTTGGGCTGTATTGTTTCCAAAGGACTTCTCTAAATGTTAGAAGCTCGTGGTCCTTTAAGCAGATCTCCCCACTCAAGGTCGCTGCAAACCCTCTGTGCCAGGAGTTAAATGTGCCGTGGATGCACTGAGATTGTCTTGACATTTTGAGCAAGACACATGAGGATGCTCTCCACAGCAGTTGCTTCTTCTCATCAGTCTCTTCTCTGGCTTTCTCTTTCTTCCTGGGTTTTGGTAGAGATTCTTATTTCCTCCTGCTTTATATGTCACTGAAACATTTCTTTCTTCTTCCTTACTTACTCCCCTCCTCTTTCCAGCTGCCTTTTGTGCAAAAAAACCCTGGATAGCTTCTTTTTTTCTCTCTACCTTTTCTGTTGGTTTCTTTCCTTTTCTTCAGGGTGACCCCTTGCCCTCGAATGCTTGAACTGTGGCTCTTTGTCTCAAAATATGTCAGGAATTAAGTTCTCTGGGACATCCATCTGTGTCACCTTTATTTGCTTGGGAAGGGTGCCACGGATGTTTATGGCAATGCAGCTGTAGTGATAGTAATGTGAAAAGAACAGCTCTGCCTTTGCTGAAACTTTGTCTTTTTTATAGTTTTGATGAAACAGCCAGGATATGGGGGAATAGTGAAGGTCATTAAAAAAATTCATGAAACGGCATTCCTTGCATCCCTGCCTAACAAGATCTGATCCTATTGGCATTATATCATTGGCAGGATGCTGAAGTGCCATACTAATGTCAAAAGCATTGAGATAAATGACAGCTTCATTAATTGGGTAGGCATTTGGGCTCAACTTGGGAACGTAGCATTTTATAGGTGTGCTTGGGGCAACAGAAGGGGGTAGCATGTTGAAAAGTTACTGGACTCTGATATTTCCTGCTGGGTATGTTAATGTGAGTGCCAGCATTGCTCTATCTGGAGCTTGCACTGCTGGAAAGGGCGTTTAGGGATGCTGGGCACATCGCCTGGAAGGAGGTAGACTCTCTGCATATATCAGGTTTTTTCAGCTGCAGTCCCTTAGCACAAGGGGAGCTGTACACAGGCAATACGCGCTGCCTACTGATCAGGCACGCTACTCCTGCCCAGGCGGGCGTTTTTAGGGAGCTACAGCTAGATCCAGAAAAGTAATTAGGCACTTCAGCTGACATTGAAATCTGTGGGAAGCTAGGAAGTAACATGTTAGAACTTTGGTTGTTTTGTGGATATCTGTGTTTGTTGTTCAACAGAGCATAAACTTTAAAAAATACTATCTCTCAGCTGTGGGTTTGGGTTTTGCTGTGATGCCAGTGTTGTAGCAGAGGTACGTGCAAATATTTTTTTCAAGCTCAGTAGTCAGTCAGTGACAGAGGTGGTGGGCTCTGCCTCCAGAGGTAGCAAGGAAGAAACCTTTGCATCCGTTGCCCAGCTTTAAACAGACTGCAGAATTTGGTTGCTCAGGAATCTGTGGTACAGAAATGCACTTTTTGATGGTTTAGCTACTGTAACATTACCTTCCTGGTAACAAAAATACAGCTATATTTATACCTCAAAAATTCCTGTTAGTAAATGAGAACGAAGAAAGGTGGTTATTTATCTTCTGTCTTGGAGAAAACATGGCAAAGTAAATTTTTTTGTACATGGATAGTACACTTGAGCAGCTCAAGTAAATGCCATCAAATTGAACAGCGGTGCTTTATTTGCCCGAAGAACTATTACTTACATCTTTTTTTTTTTTATGTTATTGTATCCTGTGCTGCTTTTCATATTACAGGCTAATTTTTTCAGGGGCCTGGCAGTGAGGCATTGTTTTTGTTTTGTGAAAGAACCCTGGAAACCTGCAGTCTTTGTGTATATATGTCATGCACATTTAATAAGGAAATTATAGAGACAATAAAATTGGAGCCCTGACATGCCTTTTCTTTTTCTTTACTTCATTTTGTAAACTTGGGTTTACAAACAAACCCAAGCTGCTTGTCAGAGCTGAATCACACTTGCAGGCTTTTGCTGCAGCCATTGCATGATGTTGGCTAAAGAATTGAAATTGCATCTGGCTCTGGAGACATACAGGTTTTGGAGATAATGATGTTAAGTGGACCTTAATGGCTTATCTACCTTCCCACAAGTGGCAGCCAGGATATACTTATATTAACTGACAGTTGTGCATCAGGTAATTTTACATGCCAGGTAGGTCTTGAATAAAGTTTGAAATCCCTTTTTTTTTTCATTTCATGGTGCTGATTAGTTAACAGGTTGCTGTTAATAAAAACAGGAGTTTTCAGTTTTCTGCTCTATGCTCTGCTGACAGTCTGGACTTAGCCCCAGGCCAAGTGCAAAGCAGTGAGGGCATTGCAAAAATATGAGGCAAAGCTTGCAGTAATGGGTGATCTCATTTCCCAGATGAGATTGAAACTTTCTCCCTGTGGAAGGTGGGAGACTCCGCAGGGGAGTCAGCTCAAACTGAATGCTCTAGCACAGCTGGTGTTGGAGATTCACACTAGTCTCAGAGCTGGAGGGGATGTGGCTGAGCCAAAAGGGAGGTAACCAGTAGAAATATCAAGCCATGCATTTATTAAAAACATCTATAACACGATGCTCATCACATGAATAGCACTGACTGTATCTTCAAAACTATCATAAAAGCAATAATGGCTGTGGGGGGAGTTTATCAGCAGTAACAATAATAACCCAGGACTCAGGTTTTCAAGGCACAATTGGCTGCTCAGCAGCTGTGACCTGCTGGAGTTGCCCACTGCTGTCACTCTCAGGTGCCAGCTCTCATGTCACAGCCCACTGTGACCCCAAAGGTCACCTGCAGAAACTGGTAAACTGGTCTTCAGGTACTCCCCATCATCTCTGCTTTTGCCACATCTCACCTTATTTGAAAAACAACAGTGAGCTGTTACTATGGCTGTCATAAATCCAGCTGTTGCCAGGCTTTAAGGGGTGTGATGATCACTATGGTTCTGATAACTCGTGCTCCCCAAATTGGCAGCCTTTTGAATGGTGATTTGTATGGTGTACCCTATCTCACAACTCTCCAGCTAGGCAAACCCCCAAAATAATATTTAAACTATTTGACATGGAAAAAAACTCCAAACATTCAGGTAAGAGAATAAAGTTCTGCAAGACCTCCTGGTAATGCTGTCTTTTCTCCATATGGTTCTGATGGAGAACAATCAGGTAGATGCTTGCATTTCAGATTTTCCCTGTTGAGTCAGTGTTTGACAGGAGCTGGAAAGGAAGTTGGTTTTTTTTTTTCAGATGTCTTGAACGTCAGGAGCATGGGGTAAAAATGGCAATGGTAATTTTAGCTCAGAGGAAAAAGGTTTTGATGGTTTTGTAGCTGTAATGGCTTCACCTGAGACCAGATTTTTGTTTTGTTGCAGTTGTTGTCAGAGGTTATGCTCACCAGAAACAGAAATTGGATTCTGTCTTCCTATGCCTCAGCCGAGTTCTAAAATGTATGATTTGTGGCGAGATTTTGCCGTAGGCAGTGGGATTTTTTTTTTCCTGATGTTCTCTAAGAAATTGAAATTTATGACAAACATGGCTGTTTTTCTTACACCATCTTCTATTTCTCATCTTTAACATTCATTAGAGATGGTTTGTTCCATAAAATCCTAATCCTAAAGGAACTCAGTAGAGTGTGGCTGTGTGCATCACTGTGACAGTACATATTCCCTATCTGCTAAGAAAAGCCAGAGGCTTTTTTGATCATGCCAAAATAATTTTGATGGGAAAACAGAGGAAAATTTTCCCATCCTGACTGGAATGTTAGTGTCTCCAATATAATCAGTGTATAATTTGGGAGTGGGGAAAAGGGCATGAGAACTCCTCAGTGAAAATACTGGATTTCCAGCATTTGGAAGTACTGTATTTTAATTTGAACTTTTTTCAAAGTTGATAAAAAAATAAGCACTTGAAAATGTAAAAGCATTCAGGGTTAGTTTAATCTCTTTATTGAAAGGATGTTTAAATCGGGCATTCTGACAATTTGAAGTTTTTGTTTTGCATTCATTTTCCTTTTTCCAAAAAGACTTCTCAGAATTTCCCTTCTTCTCATGAACAGATTTAGTTTTGACAGATCACCATTTTCTGATGAAAGAACAAGTTTTTTTCAGAGCATTCTGAGCCAGTGCTTCTGGGAGCTGTACATAGTGAACAACACCAACCTGACAAGCATAATTTCTTAATCCACGTGTGTGTCAAGTAAAGCATAAAAACAGGTGCATGTTATGCTAGAATAAAATTGTAGATTCTATGGGAGTTTTTTAGTTTATTGGTATTACTAAGTAACAATGTGACTTACACCACAGAGCTTTGGGTTTAAACTAAATGTAAAGCAGGTAGTTTTTTTGCGCTTTTTTTGGAGCAAGGCAAATTACGAAATCTGGTTAAATGGTAGCACACTTGTATTTTTGTTAGTGTATTTTGTTGTCTGGCATGGAAGGCACTATGTGCATCATTAACAAATTATTTTGTGGGGGAAGCATTTGTGCTCATGGCAGACCTTGGAGGATGCACACTCATGCTTCTTTCAGAAAAAGCTGCTTTTTTTTTCTACCTTCTTTTTCCCCCATCCAGAAAAAGGTATAACACATTACAAAGCAGACACCACTTGTTAGGTGGGTCTAGAGCTCTTACAGGTGAGCATAGCAGAAATACATCCAGTTGCAGTAACCCATATGTCTCTGGTTGGCTGCTGGAACCAGGGCTTGGCCTCAGCCATGGTCTCTCATTTTGCAGGTAAAAATATAATGGAAGGCTGATTTCCTCCAGCCCTTGGTCACTGGGTCCTCTTCTGAGTGGGGACTTGAAAGCCAGGCAGCAGTGGCTATCCCAAAAAAAGTGTTGCTCCTGCAGCTGATGGGGCTTTCATGCTGGGCTCTCCAGCTGTTGACGGTGGTCTCCGACAGCTGCCTGTGACTTCTTGTCAGCCTTGGGGCTACCCCATTGTGCCACCGGGCCTGGGGAGCAGCAGCACACGTACAGATGTTCACTTCTCACTTCAGTAGAAATGTGACAGGCTTTTATCATCATTTCTATGTCTTTTAAATCTCACTGTAAAATGGTGAGCATACAGTAACAGAAGGAAGAAACCTCTGGTTTTTTCAAATGCTTGTTACTTCTCTTCGCCTTGGCACACAATAACCCTGTTCTGTAAATTTGTGCAGTTTTGTTCCACAAGGTCCTGAGCACCCTCCAAATCTTGTTGGTTTCAGCAGTGGATCAGCAGTTCAGTGGCCTGAAACATCTGTGGGATAGCTGCTAAAGCTTTGGTTGGCTTCTTCTTGGATACAATTTTTAGCCCTGAGTGAGTCACTTTGTCCTCACCCTCACCCCCGTTCTGAGTGCTTGTCCTGCAGATGAGCAGTGAGGTGGTGTTATCTAAACTTCATTGCCTGAAAGGAGATATGGGCAGAAGTAGTCTGATCATTTGGGATGCCTGGACTAGGTAAAGCTGTCCTGGACCAGGCTGGAAGGTAGCAGTTCTCTTGCTTTTTGTTTTATCTTTTGTGATTTTTTAGTATCTATGTTTCCACTCCCTGCACTAAATTTCAGAGATAATATTTGATATTTTTTAGAAAGCTCATATTTTTCAGTGTCCTAAAATATAATTGTGCAGAAACTTCAAGCAGCCTGAAACCTGCAATTCCCATTTTCTTGATGGTAGGATATAGGAAGAAAGATTAATGAAGCAACCTGTTATTTAGGCCTAAATATTATTTTCAACTGGATGGTGATGTACATCACTTGATTTCAGCAACTTCTGCTAATCAAAGTGACTCTTCTGAGGTTTCTTTGGCTGACTTGTTTATTGTGAGTGAAAAATAATTGTTTCAGTGATTTTCTTCCTCTGGTGGTTCTGAATTGAGTTTGTTATTTGAGGACTTTTTTAGCTACTTTCTGAAATTGATTGTTATTGTGACTGTCTAGGCTGCCCTTGTATTTCACTACGGGTCTTTATTTTCATTGTGTGTATATATGGTTATAAATATTTGAAACACATAAAATGGCATTACATATCTGTGCCACTCTGTAAGCTTCTTTCCCCTCTTCTAGTAGACAAATCTTGAGTGGCAGTGTAAAGTAACATCTTGTTAGTTTTATGCAACCTGCAGATTTGATTAAAAAGTGGTGGAAAAGTGCATATGGTACGTATGAGGAAGTGAGGGCAAACCTTTCCTGAATCATTGTGTGGATCTCACATGAGGATTGCTGGGAGAAGCTGCAAAAGCTAAGTGATGTGTATTAATAGAACTGTGCTAAAGATCATGGGAAAGTGTTTTATTATATTCCAGAAATATTGTATCTTTTTTTTTAATGGTAATTTGAAATGGCAAGAAGAAAATGAAGTCTGGAAATTAATTTGACTGTTACAGTGTAACTTTGCTGAGAGCTTACGGTAGGGCCCGCAGCACAATTAATTCTTCTTACGCAGTGACAGAGCTGCTTGACAGCTGCACCATCTGCCTGGGTGTGGGATAGATGGGATTTTATCAATATTTATTTTATAATTAACCCCTACAGCACTGATCCACATACAGGAGGAAGGGGTCTAGAGGTTGTTGGTTACTGCAGAGTTGGAAGCAGGGTGTGGACTGGGAAAGATTTTGGTGATTGGGGAGAAGAGCAAGAGCCCACTTTCATAGGGATTGGCTCTTCTTCTATTGTGGTGGGATATCTTGAGATCTAAGTACAGACTTTAGATTAACTGGGCATTGCTCATTGCCTTGTGCACCTACCTGTGGGAGCTGGAAGATGGTAGCTTAGCAAAGTGTAATATGCTAAGTATATTGGATTCCTGTGGTGCCTAGTCTGGGCTGAGCTGAAACAGCAGCTTCTTCTGTACTGATAGGGTTTCTTTCTTTTGCTCTATTACTATTCTTACTAAACAGTTAAGGAGTTAATTGTTAGCCAAGGCTCTTTTCCTTGACTTGAAGGGCGGTGACTTGGTGGGATGAAGAAATACAGACCTGTATGTAACAATATTATGCAAGTCACACTCCTATATATAACAAGACTAGCTATGCCTTAGACTAACTGCCTATCCAAGACAGCAGTCTAAGGATATCTTGGAGCTTAGGTCTTCAGCCTGCCCCTATTCCCAGTGATTTTGGGTGGATGACAAGCCAGGCTGTGCTCCTGTGATAGTGCTTGGCTTTGGTGTCTTGATATTGAAGAGCTGTTTGTTCTGGTTGAATCATTAGGTATTAGTGATAGAGGCAGACAGTGTGTGTAGGGTTCCTGTTGAATATTTCCCTTAGTGATTTTTAGCTTTAGTTGGAGGGTTGGCATGTGGGATGTGTTCTCCTCTGGTGTCATTACTACCTCCCTCCAGGGCTATCATTGAACTCAACAGGAGTTCTAGCACAGAGTTCAGGCAAAGTGTGGTAGGCCAGTGGAATCTTTGCAAATCTATTTTTGTAGGAAATAACTTTTTACACTGATGTAATGATATCTTTCTTAATAGAGCAGTTGGGTGCAGGGGAGAAAACAACAGCACATGTACTTCTCCATTTTCTTTCCTGCACAATAGATGGGTAAAAATCAGCTTAGGTTAATTATCTCTAATTTCCCCTTCTTTCTCACAATCATTCAGTTTTGTTCAGGAGATGATAGGAGACACCTTACTCTTTCTTCTGTTCCAAGCAGTGAGAACATCCTTAGGGAAATTATTACTGGGTCAGGCTGAAGACTTGCTGACCCAGTGTCTTGTCTCTAGCAGTAATTAGCAACAGATGTGGTGAAGGGAAAAGTGGTATGAGAACAATGGCACATTTGTGATCTTCTGATGTAAAGACTCTGATCTGGAGATAACATCTGGACTGTCAGGTTAAAGCTACTGATGGACCTTGTGCTGTGGGAATTCTTCTAGTTCTTTTTGAATGTCTCTGGCTTCTACACCATCCTGCTACAGCGAGTTCCCAAAGACACCATAAGTTGTGTGCAAAAATACATCTCTCTGCTCATTTTTGACCCTTGTATCTGCAAGTAGTTCATTGACTTCTCTCATTTGTGATATTAGGAGGAGTACTGAATAATTTCCTGTTACCTTCATACTATTACAAATGCTAGGCATGTTAAACCTCTCTCTTTCTCTCTGACGTCTTTTCCAAGTTGAACTTGCTGCTTTGTGCCTGTGGGCTCCTTTACCTGCATGCCTTGCAGCAGGATACTGCTTCTGTGCACTCTGACCAGTCCTGAGGGCTGTCACGGGGGCAAGGGGAGGGACAGAACAGTCTCTTTTCTTCCCCTAATGTTTCCAGCTCTCTCAGCTGGTGAACACAGCTAAGCTAGGGATCCTGCTTTTGCACTTACTTGCCATATGACCACTGATGAAATGCTTGGGCTCATTTCTGTGTGTCAAGAAGCCCCCTGAGATGGCAGATGAGTGGGGCCAAGGTGCTTGCATGCTGCCATAGCAGCAGTGAAGCAACCAGAGGTGCTGACAGCATTGCTGAACCGAGGCTTGTAGGGAAGATGCAGCACCAGAGTGAGTACTGGGTTTTGGCTGAAGTCCCGTGTCAGTCCTTGAACCAAAGGTCATGCTGATTCTTCTGACTACTCCTTGTGGACCTGGCCCATAATCCCTTCAGACCATGGTTTATAGGGTGAGGACAGAAGCACTGAGCTGTCTTTCATTGCATGGTGGGCAGAATAACCTGAGATGTGCCCCAACACTGTGGGAACTGAGCCTGCATAAGTGTGTAAAATAGCCTTGACTGGGGACTGCATTTATCTTCAGGCTCTAGTTCAGATCCTTGCATAGCCCTACCAGAATATATGATGGAAATAAGGTAACAAGGTCAATAACCAGAGAAGTTCAGAATTTCTGAGGCAGCCTGTTCAGAAAATGCCAAACAACAACCATGCTCTGACATTTGTTTTGAGGAAACTAAAGCAAGGCATAATCTGGAAAAATGGAAGCAATTGGTATAGTTACAAATATCTATTTTGTAATCCCTTTTAGACCTTGCTTCTCTTCATCCTCTTAGCGTGTTGGTGATAAACGATGGCAGGATCACTGAACAACCCTGAGTACTGCTATGAATGGAGCTGATGTTATTTGCTGCTGTATTTTCAGATTTGTTTTTTCTGTATTCTTTCTTCACTTTCCTTGACTTGTCTGCTTTCCTCTGTCTTGCCCACCTATCTCTTTTGATTTGAGAGCCATATGGGCATCTTGGAGAAAGTGTTGAAAGCCTGTACTGATCACTTAAGGAATTCTCAACAGCTCTAAAAGGGAGGAAAAAGGTCTTAAGGTCCTTTCTGACTGGTTGTTGTTACTGCTTTGTATTGTGACACACATGAGTATAAACTCTGCTTCAGCATCCTTGTGTTGCTGGGGTGCCATTCACAGGGACTGCCCCCACTGCAAAGTCCCTGTGCCATGTGATGGGGGATGTGCTGCAGAGCAGGAATGTTTGAGGGTCTGGTCTCTTCATCAGTGGCTTTCCAGGTAAAGATTTGGGGGAAATGGATTTATTAACACAAAAGATACATTTGTTTTCTCTTCCATGCCCTTCTCTATGCTTTGTGTTTCTTGTATCCCTTTTTCTCTTTGTTTCTCAAGAAATCTCCATAGCAACCTCCCTACTAGGAGGAGGAAAGAAGCCGGACTAAGAGAAGCAAGAGAGAGGCAGCCTGTGAAAATAGCCTGGGTGTGTGATGGAGTTGTAGCTTTACCTTTACTAATTCTGTTCCCGGAGTAACTATTTGGTTTGGGCTGTTATGGAGAAAAAGAAGCATAAGGTGTGGTGGTGCCAGGGAGATCCACAAGGGGTAAGAATTACATCCATGCTGGTTTGAAGAGACCTCTGGAATCTCTAGTCCAACTTCTTGCTCGAAGCAGAATTGTTGTACATCAAGCGAGAGTGTGATAAAAAGGAGAAGAAAAAGCACACCACTCTCACCTTCAAACTAAATTAAAGAGCTGTATGCAAGATCTCAAAAGCACAAAAACCCTTTAATTCTGAACAAAATTCCCTTGTAGGAGCAGGGTGATAGAAAAAGGCAGATGTGAGTTTGTGCACAGACCAACCTGGGGGATAAAGATAAGAAAACAACTGTAAAATTTCCTTCCCAGCTTTTGGGAGAACAGTGACACTGAAGGTAGGACTGGGAAGCTGTTGCTGGAAACAGTGCTCAAGGCTGCCTGGGGTTTGGGAGCGTCCTTGCCCAGGGCAGGCCAGCCCTACTTGTGTTGCCCACAGCCAAAATTTGTGAGAAGGCTGCATTGTCTCCTTTAGAGAGGTGACAATTCTGGCTCCAGCACATAATTTCTGGGTACATTAAAGGCTCCCTAGCACTGAATCCACGCCATGCAGGTTAGCAGGAGGGAGGGTGGAGAGAAACATGACTGAAAGACCCAGTGAAGGGCTGAAAACCTCATGCAGGAGCAGACGTGGGCTGCAGGAACCCAGAGCACAGGAGGCAGGGACCAACTTTCCCTATGTGTGCAGTGCTGGAGGAGATTGCCAAACATTTCAGTGCCGTATTTTACAGCTATGCTGTGAGTCAACAGCCTGTTCAGTTTGCTCTGGATTGCCAGGGCAGCTGCTGTATAATCCCAGCCACGCTGATAAGTGGAAAATACAAGCCTAGGGAAATCTGACCAAGCCTTGGTGAGATACAGTGCAATCATTCTGTGCCTTGCAGGCAAATGCAAGCGTGTTGTGATACCAAGCCCATGCAAGTGGAGAGGTTTTTGCCTGGAGGTTCATGCAGCTGACACACAGCAATACCACTTGTGGCAGGGCATGGGTGTAATCCTAGGACAACCCTGGAGCAGGGGGGCAGAGCAGATGTCTGGGCCCTGTCCATTATTTGAATGTAATGTGAGAATGCAACTGAAGGATTTGAGTGTCTACATGGCAATGTAAGGATAAAAATAAAAAGAAACCTCTTGTCTCAGCCTTGTCTCCTACTCCCTCCAGCCATGCTTCTGAAGGATAAAGTACTGCTGGTGGAGAAATCATCACATCCTTTGAAACTGCCCCATCCTTGGTGTGTGGCTGACAGCATCAAGAGAGCCTTTTAGCAAACTGAGGAGTTGATCCAGTCCAAGGCCATTAAGGAAGATGCAGAAAAGGAGCTGTTATTGTTGTCAAGGAGAAAATACAGCTGCTTAACTTGTGACAAAACCAGCCATGGCCCAGGGTTATGCCAAGCTGACCTGGATGAGTCCCTCAGCTCCTTGACTTCGGGAACTATTGTGGTGTATCTGAATGTCCTCACCTATGGTGGAAGGGCTTTCAGGTGATGGCATTCATACAGCAGGAGCACAAAGATGCTGCCAAAAATGATCACTGGGAAGGGTAATACCAAGGTCTGTGCCTTCCTAGAGGTGGGACAAGGCAGAGTATGGGCAAGCTTAGCCAACAGAGCCAAGCTCTCCACTACTGATAGCCTTCAGCTTCATTTCCTGCCTCCTATCTCTCTGCTCTGGTACCCTTTCTGAAACAATTAAAGAGGGGGAAAGGAAACAAAACCCAAAAGCCCTCCCAAACTGCTGTGTGGGATTCAACTAAGCTTTTTCGTTGGGCTGGAATGAAAGGTTTCCTGTAGGTTCTCTTTGTTTATTTATTTTGCATAGCTGTTTTAAATTGCATTTAAAGAAATTAAAAAAAAATCTTTGTAAGGAATTTGTTTTGTTTGGAAGATATTTCAGTGGAGACAGTGTTGGCTGTGTGTTTAAAAATGAGAAGGGGAGATATTGTTTAAATGTTGCTTTCCAGTTCTGGTGTGCCTTACATATTGCTTTGTTCAGTGTGAATCTGGATAAATAACAGATTTGATTGAAACAGCAGCCACAAACTCCTGTCTGTGTCTTTGAAGTTCAGTAAAATTGCAGCACCTCTTTGTTTAATTCTGATAATAAATACAGTTTAATTTTAGAAACATGATGTTTTATCATGTCCTTGCCTGGCACAAGATACATAGAAATAAAATAAACCCTCAGTATTTACCAGCTTCACCATGCTTTGTGTGCATGTGTTGAAAGGGATGGTGATTGCAGTAAGCATTTACAAAAATGGGAATTGCTCTATAACCTGGGGGTCCTGGACACAAGCCATGCTAGGGGGAGGTGACCAAGGATAATTTCCAGGACTGTCTCCATGTGTGACATATTCATTAACAAGCATCAGAATAATTTTATATTTGATCCTGTTTTCTCGTTGCCACTGGTGAATAAGGATGGAAGCAGAAAAGGCTGCTCATAAAATGTCTCATGTCTGTCAGCAGAGCCTTTGGAAGCTTTTTCCTGTGCTGCTCTAAAGATGGGGCTTTTTTTGCAAAAGGTCCTGTCTCTCGAGGGTCCTACCCTAGTCTCGAAGAGCCTCTGCTGGGTGTGTTCTGAATCTGTCAGGCTTTGTGTCTGCTAGGATGGCCTCTTGCATAGTTCTGTGGCTGGTCTTTAAAGTTATCACTGCAGTGAGGGGATATGGTTGGGTGGTGACAAGGCAGGGCAGACTGATGTGATGTTTTCCCCTCATGGATGTGTTGTGTTCAGGGACCTCTCAACGCACTGCTGAAGCTTTCCTGTCTACTTTGGTTTTGGAGCAAAGACCAAGACTGAGCTGGTTTCTAAATTTGGCTCACGTTGGGTGTCCCCTGCAAGGCATGTGCTGGAATCCCTGTGTGAGAAAGAAGTGAATGAGGAGGGGGTGAGCATCTTGCCTTTAGGTACGGAATGAGACACTGGGTGAAAAAACAGTTTAAAGTTGGTGTGACAAGGTGCATTATAGGCAGGTTTTTAGGAGCTGATCTTCCACTTTTTAGATGGCTCATTTGTTTAATTCTAGTCAGCTCAGTGAATTAAACTTTTTCGCTTCACCTCACTTAACTTCTGTGTGCAGAGAGGCCTAAGCAATTGATATGACTTTTGCTTTTTGCGGCTGTTATTTTCTCAGGCGTGTTTTTGATTACTGTTGTCTCTGTTGCAGTTGTTTGTTCTTCTGCAAAAAGGGTGCAATGCACTCGTACTCTGTATGTATTTTATTCCTTTGTCGTCACATGCATCAGTTTGAAAACAAAAAAAAGACAGAGGAAACGAAGAGAAGCAGGATTCCCTCCTTGTAGACTATTCTCCTCAAGGGATGGATTCTCATCCATCTCTTAAAAGATATTAAAATCAGAAAAGCAATATGTTACTTTGGATTTTCCCTGGAAGTAACTTATTTAGAGATTATAGGAGAGTTGTGTCATTGAGCAGCTGAAAAAACAGCGATGCTTGTGATACTGCATCTCTGCCATTTCTGTGCTTGGCTTTTGACAGAAAGCCTGACTTGCCCAAGGTGTGATAATATTCTGGCAAGACACACGTGTGTTTTTGCAGGTGTGTGACGTAGATTTGCAAGCCAGCAACATGGTGTGGTTTCACCAAAGTAACCGTAACCCAAAATCCTTTTTTTCCTCCTCATTTCTGCCTGTAGCAGTAAACAAACACTTTGGATTTGATTTGTGTAACAATATTATGATATGCCCATAGTTATTACACGCTTCTTCTGAAGCCTCAAGGAGTAGCAGCTGACGTGTTATCTGCAGCCTGTGTACGGAGGTAGTGGCGGGGCTGATTGGCATGCTGTCTTCTCCCTGTCTGCTGGTATTAGTATTCATATCAAAGAAAGCTGTTTGGTTCCCTTTCTCCTGGGCAACTGCAGGAGTCAATCACTGCTCCCTGTTGTGAATGGCAACAAAGAGAAACTGTTCATTGATTCAGAGCAAAAGAGCCCAAGTGGGTGCTTTGATTTCAGAGAAACTCTGCCCTGCAAGGGATCTGCAAGGTTAGACTGCCAGTGTTTTTGCAAATTTTGTCCAAATTGTGACTCCCAAAGTGTTTTGGCAATAGAGTGAAAGACTAGCAGGCAGGCCTCATGGATAATTTTACATTAATAACTATGACTTATGTGTGCCAGTGTAAGACCTATGATTCCACTGTGAGAGTCAGACCATAATTAAATATCTAACTCTGTAGTGGGGCTGTGCTGGTGGTAAATGGGGTATTGACGTCTGGCTCATATTTTGACTAAAACTACAAACACAATGTAAGGACTTCAGCAAATCCCAATGCCTAAGGTGGTAATGTATTCTGTAAATCAATAATATATTAGTAATAAAAATGACCAAAGCATGCATCCATTAGGAATTCATAATAGAAATTTGTTTAGGTTATATAGTGTATGTATTGATTGCTGCTATTTAAAGATGAAGTATGGCTTTGAGGCAGAGTGCTTATATATGTAGCTGCCTACATTTTAAATTCATTTATTTTTAATATGAAGATGGACTTGATAACATGGGGAAATACGTATGAATAGAAGTCAGTATTTTATATTGCAAAATGTTATGGGGATGTAAGTGTGCTGAGAAGCCACAAGTAGATGTCTGATGTTTCTGAAACCTAAATCTTGGACTTCAGAAAAATAATAAGCAATATATGTGGCAGCCACTATTTGCAGCTCCAGGCTTCCAGATAGCTTTTCTTGGCTTGGTGCCTTAATATTGAATTGCTTACCTGTCCATTTTGTGGTAGAGTGTGTAATGTAACTAGATGTAATATAGGAATCATGTGTGTGTGAATATATATATATATATA